>JAQZBX010019482.1:0-33772 GCA_029593785.1 Cabassous unicinctus | reverse complement strand
TATTTCTTCTTAGCTTGTGCAAATATTTCTTCACAAAGCCTTGGCAGTAGCTCAAAGCAGGGAAGGCAAGATGGAAATTTATTAAGGATAGAAAGTTTGGTTAAAAGTGGCCTTTCAAGGCAAAGGATTGACAATATTAGCAAGGCAATGATTTTGAAGCAAGGGATTCAAAGGAACTTAACAAGTATTTTGTGTATTGAGGCTTTCCACACAAAGGAAAAACCTAATCAGTTGCTGGCAAAGTCAAAGCTGGTCGTTGCAGGTTGCTGATATTAGGAAACATAAAAACAGATGTTGCATAGTAGTATCATCTAAAGGATCTTCTTTGCAAACACAAACCTAAAAGTAACACAGACACACCTACTATTTACCATCAGATATGATGTTAAAAATTTAAGTCTCAACTATATTCCCAAAAACCACAGTTTTCTAGAATGCTTGGCTTCCATGTAGCTTAATGATATAAGATAGATGTCCTTTATCCTTCCCTTCCCTCTATCTCTCAGATTTTGCTGCTGATATTACATGAACATACATAGCTCTAAGTGCACAAGGAAGTATATTACTACTTTCTACAATACAGCCAGAATATGTATTAACCATCCTGATGGCAAGCTGAAGAATTAGTTGTCTACCCTGCCCATCTGCAAAGAAAACAAGGATTAAATCATTAAAAATCTCAAAGAGCACACCCATACTAAACTATAAGGAGATAATAGAAATAATTGGAGTGAGAGAATTTTTTTTATTATAAGCATATTAAATTTGCAGACAGAAATTGGATCACTCTTGAAACTATTTAATGTTAAATCATGTGAGAAAGAAACTGAGAAATCCTGTCATTCTCAATGTCCCAAATGTTGCATATAGAAAAAAAAAATATTTTTAGGATAGCAATCACTAACAAAAGGTAAAATAAACTTTTAAATTATTAATCACTCTAACTGATGAGAAGTGATTTAGGTTTTGTTTTGCTTTGCTTTGTTTTTTGGCAGAGAAGGGCAAATGAAAGCTGTGTTCTTCAAACATTATGAATATTTTGATAGATAATAGAGTCCCACCTGTCCCAAAATCAATGGGCACATATTAAAAAAACTATTTTTTCACTAAATTAGGTGACATAAGCAAAAATCTAAAGCAATCATCACTTTTAATAATGAATATGTAACAAAAAATTCATTTGCACCACAACTTGTAAAATATGATGATTGTATTGAGCTAATATAAGGACTTTGGAAATTATAAATGACTTTACTATCAATATAATTTTGGTTCCTAGTTATTTTGAATGAAACATTTACAGATCAATTCACCTACAGTGCTAAGAAACTGACTTCTTCAGAAACACAAACACAGATATTTATTTGCCTTCCTGGACCAAAGTCAATTGATAAGGGGCAGGTGAGAGTTCTACAGTTATTGTGGCATCTTTACAAGATTATAAATTTAATTTGGAGAAAGGAATTACTGCAAGTTTCTTAAGGTTGAATCTGGATTTTTACCTATGTATTCCTTTTTGAAAAGAATATGTAAGGTATACCATAATCCTTCTTTTTGCATATGCATATATTTATTATTATATCATCTATATCAAATGTACAGCTATATTAGCTTGTGATTGTAATCTACTATATAGACCTGTTATGTTGAGAAAATGTTGCTTTTTTGTCACATCAAACATTGAAAGTAAAGCTTATTTTTAAGAAGTTCAATAATTAGTACATAGAGCACATATAAAAGCTCAAAAGGGGAGCATTGTTGAACTATGGCATAATAAGCAGGACACACAAAATGTATACATATTTTAATGTATGTTTATTCTTTTGTACAAGCAGATGATAGCTAGATAGCTAGATGGTGGTGATGATGATGAAGACAGATAATGGGTATGTGGCCAATATGGTCTTTCATTTCTCATTGGTTTCATTAAATAATTAATTATATTCAAGTTGATTCAGTTTGCCATACACAAATATGATGTACCTTTGAAAGTCAGTATTCTGTGAAATTGAAAATATTCAGCAAATGGTGAGTTTATTAATTATTTTGTACACTGTTCATATGTTGAGCTTCCATATTGGAAGTATATGTAAACTTCAAAGAACTGTTTTATATCCTATATCAAATAAAAAGAAAAAAGATATGAGGAAAGGTTTGCCATTTTCTTTTATAATAGCAGTAAGATTGCACTTAAAATTTATGATAAATTTTTAAAGCTACTTGTTTTCTCTGTTATAGTATGACAACAGGCAAATATGAGAAACATATTTTAAAAAATAAATGGCTGGAAAATATTATAAAAGACTTCTATACTCATTGCTCAGAAGTAAGGAGAATTGAGAATAGAAGAAAAGGAAGAGTCAATGGAGAATTAATATAAAGGTAAACTGCATGTTCTCCCAGTGTCTTCTTAGTATCTTTAATCTCTTCCCTCACTTCATTAAGTTGGTCCATGATATTTGGTTGGACAGCTTTGATTAGTTCTTCGATGTTCTGCATCTCTTCCTGGTTTGTGGTTTGTTCATTGGACTGGTCGATGTCTTCCTGTTTCTTAGTATGGTTTGTAATTTTTTGTTGGCCTCTGGTCATAATTTATCTTGATGGGTTTATTCAGTTGATTAGCTTCTCTCTCTGCTGTAGAGTTTTGTTAAGCTCCTGGTTTTGTGTGTGTATTGAGTTTTCTCTTTAACACTTTGTTCGTCTTGTTCTATTTCCTTGCTGTTTTCTATGTTCCCTTGAAGGAAAAAGATTAAGGCCAGAGAAAATGAAAGAGGTAAGAAAAGAAAAAAAAAAAGAAATAATAATAAAAGTTAGAAAAGGGGCCATATAAGACTTAGTAAAATGAATATTTATCTTATGTAAGCAAGGTAGAGTAATAGGAATAAAAAAGTGGAGTGCCTGCAATGAAATGGGAAATCAAATAGAGAAAAAATATAGAATGATTTAAAAGTCCAGAATGATGAAGAGAGAGAGAAAGAGAAAAGAAAGGACAGAAAGAAAAAAGTTTTAAAAAAAGAAAACAAAATAGATAAGATAGAAATCGAGACCACTGAAGTTGAGTACTAATAAAAAAAAGGTGGAATGTAAGCACTGCAACAGAAATCAGAAGATAGAGAGATGAAGGAAGGAAAAGAGATAGCATTGGTTGACAAAATCAGTAAACCCAGAAAATGGGAAATCAAGGAAGGAGAAGTACAGCAAAGAAGAAACAAGCTAGTAGCCCCTAAATTTAAAAAAGGGGAGGGGAGGAAAGAGGAAAAAAAAAACAAGAAACAAAACAACAACAATGAAAACAGAAACAAACAAACAATAAAAATCTCAAACAAACACATAAGGAAACAGTCAAACAAAGGTAAGGAAGAACAGCATTCCTTCCTGGGCCCTTGTGGAGCTTCTCAGGCTGCCTGTGTTCATCAATCAATTACCCTGCAGGCTTCTTTCTGTAGGTTTTGAGGTGGGTTTTAGCGAGTAAATTAAGTTAAAAATTTTTTAAGTAACCTTTATTTTTTGGAAAAATAAGGGACTCAAAAAAAGGTAGTTCAAAAATAATGTCTATATTTTCCCTGTCCTATGGTATCAGCTGGATGATAGATATCCCTGTAGATCATCACTCTTAGAGGAGTCAGAAATTGAACCAGGGACCTCATACATTGAAGGCAGAAATTCCTCCACTGGGCTATCCCTCCAACTGGGTCAGCTGGCTCTTCAGAAAGCTATTCAGTCACTTTTCCTCAAACATGTTTTACTCTCCTTGCACAGCAGGATTCAGCATGCTGCATGAGCAGATCAAACTTCTCTCTTCTGGTCAGGTTGAGTTCCCTTTTGAAATTTAAATGAGACCCTAATGACTGAGTACTCCACACTGAAGTGATTTTTCAAGACTCTTCTAGACCCTTCTCATCCCAGGGGACCCTAAATAGGCTCTTGAAAACTTATTAAGTGCTTCCCACTGCCTGACTTCCTTAGGGAAGTTTAAATTATGATAGTCCTCAGTGCAGGACTATTAAATTGGATGAGTCTGCCCTCTCTCAGGCCAAGCCTCTGTATCCCAGGGCCATTAGGTAAATCAGGCTTCCTCAGCAGATTCATTCACCCTTCAGCCTGGTGCCACTTTGAGCTAGCTGGTGTGCTTCCCAAAGCTCTAAGGCATTACATGCAACCAAACCCACAGAAAGGAAACACCTTTCCACCCCTTGCCAAAACCCTTCAACTATCGGAGAATTCTCCATCTCACTGGGTGGCTGGCAGGAGTCGGGGCTCACCAATACAGAAGAAATTGTAAACATACATAAAAAGTTAGTGGATAAGGTGGGGATGAATGGCACATGGCACAATCCAAGAAATCAAAAAGACACTGGAAACACACAAGAACAGATTTGAACAGTCAGAAGAAAGAATTAGTGATGTGGAAGACAGTACATCTGAAATCAAAGAGATAGTAGAAGAGATAGATAAAAAGAGAGAAAAAATCCAGCAGGGACTTAGGGATTTAAATAACAAGACAAAATGCATAAACATATGCATTATAGGCATTCCAGAGGGAGAAGAGAAGGTAAAGGGAACAAAAGGAGTGTTGAAGGAAATAATGGCTGAAAACTTCTCAACCCTATTGAGGGAGATGGACTTAAATATCCAGGAAGCACAGTGCACCCTAAACAGTATAAATCCTAACCGTCCTACTCCAAGGCATATTCTTGTCAAAATGTCCAATGCTCAAGACAAAGAGAAAATAATAAAGGCAGCAAGAGAAAAGAGAAACATCACATACAAGGGAAGCTCAATAAGATTAAAGGTTGATTTCTCACCTGAAACCTTGGAGGCAGGAAGGCAGTGGCATACTATTGTTAAGGTACTAAAAGAAAAAAAAAAAAACTTTCAGCCAAGAATTCTTAGAAAGATTGAGATTATACAAGGTAATTTTTCAGATCACAATGGAATGAAATTGGAAATCACTAAGGGCCAGAGAACCAGATTAGGCACAAAGATATGGAAGTTAAACAACACACTCTTAGACAAACAGTGGGTCAAGGAGGAAATCTCAAAGAAATCTGTAACTATCTTTAAGTGATTGAAAATGAGAACACAACATATCAAAACCTATGGGATGCAGCCAAAACAGTACTGAGAGAGAAATTCATAGCCATAAATGCATATATCAAAAAAGAAGAAAGAGGTAAAATTGGAGATCTAACTGCACAACTGGAGGAATTGAAAAAAACAACAACAAACTAACACCAAAGGAAGTAGAAAGAAGGAAATAACAAAGATTAGAGCAGAACTAAATGAAATAGAAAATAAGAAAGCACTAGAAAAATAAACAAAACTAAAAACTGGTTCTTTGAGAAGATCAATAAAATTGACAAACCCTTAGCCAGACTAACAAAGAAAAAGAGAGAGCAGATGTAAATACACAAAATAAGAAGTGTGGAAGGGGATATCACCACTGACTTCACAAAAATAAAGAATATCATAAGAGGATACTTAGAAAACTTATATACCAATAAGAATGATAAACTAGGGGAAATGGACAAATTCCTAGAAACTCACAAGCAGCCTACATGGACAAAAGAAGAAATTGATGAACTCAAGAGTCTAATTACAAGTAAAGAGATAGACTTCGTCATCAAAAACCTCCCAACTAAGAAGAGCCCAGGACCAGATGGCTCCACAGGTAAATTCTATGAAACATTCCAGAAATGCTAACACTAAACTTGCTTAAGCTCTTCCAAAAAATAGATGTAGAAGGAACATTGCCTAACTCATTCTATGATGCCAACATTACCCTAATACCAAAGCCAAACAAAGACGCCACATGAAATGAAAATTACACATCAATGAGTATAATGAACCTAGAGGCTAAAATCCTCAACAAAATACTTGCTAAATGCATTCAACAACATATCAAATGAATTATACACCATGACCAAGTAAGTTTCATCCCCAGTATCCAAAGATGGCAAAACATAAGAAAAACAATCAACGTAATACACCACATAAACAGATCGAAAGAAAAAAAATCACATGATCATCTCTATAGATGCAGAAAAAACATTCAACACAATATAGCACTCTTTCCTGATAAAAACACTGCAAAAGATAGGAATAGAAGGAAACTTTCTGCACATGATCAAGTATATATATGAAAAACCCAAAACCAACATCGTCTTCAATTTTGAAATCCAAAAAGATTTCCCTCTAAGATCAGGAAGAAGATAAGGATGCCCACTATGACTGCCCCTATTTAACATTGTCTTTGAAGTACTTGCTTGAATACTGAGGGAAGAAAAAGATAAAAAAGCCATACAAATTGGAAAGGAAGCACCTGGAACAAGCTTCTAGGGAGTGTGTGAGTGTTCATTCTGTCATAGTGTGTTTTATCAGTGGGTGGAGACACACATAATGAGTGGGAAGGAGTTGGAATCCCTTCTTTGCGAAGACTGATTTGTTGAGAAGTAGACAGTCGGGAGTCTTTCAAGAGCAAGAGTGGTTTCTAATAGGGGAGGACAAACCATTGTGTCAAGTCATCTTGTTGCATGTAACCATGAATCTTGTCATCCAACAAGTCAAGCCAGGGGTTCATCATGGGCCCCGGAGGGATGTTGTGGGAGAAATAGAATAGATCAAACAAGGGGTATTTAGTGGTCAGTGGAAATGTTCTTAATTGCCATACAGTGATGGAAACAGGACATGGTAAAAATAAATATCAAAATATATAAAATTGTTTGGTCTAAAATGTAAAACATTGTGTAAACCATTGACAATGTTTAGTAGCTATGTTTCACTATTTGTATATCAGTTATAACAATTCTATCATCTGCATACTAAAAGTTCTTAATATGGGGGGGGAAGAAAGGGGGGGAATGTTGGGTATATGAGAGTCTCCTGTATTCTGTGTGTGATTTTGCTGTGACCTAAAACTTCTTTGAAAACAAAATGAAAAATAGTGAAACACTGGGGAATGACAGGGCGAAGGTGCCACAGTACAGACTGGACACCAGATATTGCAGTGATTAAAGGCAAAAGGTGAAAAAATTTTTTTTATATTTTTCATTTTTTTAATATCCCAAACATTTAATTTAATTTAATTTTTAGGTTTATTTTTAAATTTTTATGTATTTTAGCTCTTATATTTAAACTTATTTTATTAATACATTTTCCTATTAATTGTATTCAGCTATTGTAATGGCTTCATCTTTGAAGAAGCTTTGGATCACAGAAGGATTACACCTGGGGTGGGGGTGGATCATCGGTGTGGGGTGTCAGGGATAGGGGATTCATGGGAGGAAGTTCACCTAAGCATAAATATAAGGTATATAAAAATGTTCAAAGGTTCATGGGGCATTGTCACAGTGGGTGGAGAATCACTCAATAAATGAGGGAATACTGAATTCCCATAATAGAGGCCTCTGCCAAATTCTCTAAGGTAGCAGCAACAGCCCCCAAGTACAGGGGCAGTGATTGGTGAAGGAGGATGATCCACTGATGCGCCCTTGATATTTATGACTAGCCTTATGAGTCTTTATCTTGAAATTGAAAATTAGTATATCATTATGGGGTGCCTAAGGGTTGTCTCCTGAGAGCCTCGTTGTTGCTCAAATGAAGCCTCTTTCTCAGCCAAACTCAGCACAATAATCCATTACCTTCCTCCCAGAGTGTGGGACATGACTCCCGAGGTGAGCATCCCTGGCACTGAGGGATTGCTACCAAGTGCCAACTGGCAATGCGACTGACTGGAAAAAGTCCTTGAATAAAAGGGGGAAAAGTTAAAGATAAATGAGTTTATATGGCTAATGAGTCGGGAAGTCATCCCAGGGGTAATGCTTATGCATATCTCAGTAGGATTTCATAGAATTCCAAAGTGGATATCACCCCAAATAGTGGGGCTCCTAAGGGTTCTGGATACCCAGGACCTATGCCATGGCAGATAGCTCCAGAGTTTGGTGCCTTGCCAGTGGGCTCTACTTTGGAGTTTGTGCTCCTGAGAGTGACAGAGTTGGACTCAACTATGTCTTCCCTGAACATGGCTCATCAGTCCCTTCTATTCAAACCTATACTTGGTGCTGGAGTTTATAATAAGTAGCTCAGTAGTTTGAGCAATTATTTCTCACATACAAGGTCCCAGGCTTAATCTCTGGTACATTGTAAAACTAATAATAAAAATTAAAAAAAAATAATAATAAAAATAAAAAGACACTGGATAAACATACAGAAGAAATTGCAAACATATATAAAAATACAGATCTTATGGTAATGAAAGTCACAATGGAGAAATTAAAAATATGCTAGAATCACAAAGCAGCAGATTTAAACAGGGAGAGGAAGAAATTATCAAAGTGTAACATAAGACATCTAAAAAAACACAGATAGTAGAACAGATAGACAAAGAAATGGAAAAAAATTAGAGAGAATCAGGGAATTGAATGACAACATGAAACATAGAAACCACACATTTTGAGTTTCCCACAGGCAGAAAAGAAGGGAAAGGGGGCAGGGGGAATGTTTGATGAAGTAATATTTCGAAAATTCCCAAGTCTTATGAAGGACAAGGATGTGCATATCCAGGAAGTACAGCATACTCCAAATGGAATAATTCCTAGCACACCTATTCCAAGACACAAAATAGATTGTCAAATGCAAAAGATAAAGAGAAAATCCTGAAAGCAGCAAGAGAAAAAAGATCCATCTCATCAATATAATGGTTGTTTAATAAGATTAAGTGCTGATTTCTCATCTGAAACCATGGGGGTGAGAAGGCAGTGATATGATATAGTTAAGGTGCTGAAAGAAAAGAAGAGACTGCCAACCAAGAATTCTGTATCCAAAAAACATTATCCTTCGAAAATTAGGGAAAGGTCAAAATATACACAGATAAACAAAAATTGAAAGAATTTGCCAGCTTCAGGAAATATTAAGAGAGTTCTGCCAGTTGAAAGGAAAAGAGAGAAGAGAGAGGTTTGAAAGAGACTATAGAAAAGAAGACTATAAGTAAGGGTATCTAAAAGGTAAAAAGAGAAACAAAATTAAAATATGACATATATGAGTCTAAAGAAAAAATGGCTGAAATAATTACTGCCTTTATAGCAACACTAAAGATTAATTGATTAAAATGCCCAATTAAGAGACACAGATTGACAGAATGGATTTTAAAAAATGACACAACTATATGCTGTTACAGGAGACTCACCTTAGACATAAGGACACAATTAGGTTGCAAGTAAAATGTTGGAAAATGATTTTCCTTGCAAACAGTAACCATAAAAGGGCTGGGGTAGCTATACTAATATCAGATAAAATAGACATTAAGCACAAAACTGTTGTAAGAGACAAAAGAGGACATTATATTAATAAAAGGGGCAATGTATGAAAAAGAAAGAGCAATCATAAATATTTATGCACCTAACCATGTTGCCCCAAAATACATGAGACAAATACTGGCAATACTAACGGGAGAAAGAGATGTCTCTACAGTCATAGTGGGTACGTCAATATACCACTCTCAGCAATAGACAGAACATCTTGATAGAGTATCAATAAAGAAAAAGAGATTTTAGAGAAACTAGACCTAATGGGAATATATAGATCACTATACTCCAAAACAGCAGAATGTATATTCTTCTCAAGCACTCATGAATTATTCTCCAGGATAAACCATTTATTAAGACATAGACAAAATCTCAACAAATTCGGAAAGTATGAAATTATACAAAGCACTATCTTTAACCCCAAAAGAATGAAGCTACAAGTCAAAAATGGTCAGAAAATAGAAAAATTCACAAGTTTATGGAAGTTAAATAACAATCTTAAATAATCAGTGGGTCAAGGAAGAAATTGGAAGAGAATCAGTAAATATACTGAAGTGAATTAAAAAGAGAACCAAACATTTCAAAACTTATGGGATGCGACTAAATCAGTGCTGAGAGGGAAATTTATAGCCATAAATCCCTACATCTGAAAAGGAGAAAAAACTAAAATAAAATATGTAACTGCACATCTGGAAGAACTAAGAAAAAACAACAAAGTAATCCCAAAGCAAACAGAAGGAAAGAAATAACAATGATTAGAGCAGAATTAAATGAAATTGAGAATTTTTTAAAAAATAAAGAAAATTAACAGAAATTAAAGCTGTATTTTTGTGATTAATAAAATTGAAAATCCCTTAGCTAGACTAACAAAGAATAAAAGAGAGAAGATACAAATAAATAAAATCAAAAATGAGGGATGGGACATCACCTCTCACCCAACAGTCATGAAGAGTATTATAAGTTGATAGTATTAAAACCTGTATGCCAATGAGTTGTACAATATAGATATAAAGGACAAATTTCTAGAAACACACTAGTAACCTGCACTGATGAATGAAGAACTAGAAGACTTCAACTAGTAATGAGACAGAATGAGTCATCATTCTGGACAAAATGGCTTCAAAGGTGAATTCTATTGATCATTCAAAAAAGAATTAACACTAATCCTCCTCAAACTCCTCCAAAAATTGAAGAGAAGGGAATATTACCTAACCCATTTTTGATGCCAACATCACTCTAATACCAAAGCCATATAAAAAGGCTAAAGGAAGAGAATCCCTCTAATGAATCAATCTTTCTATTGAAAGATTTTGGATGTAAAAATCCTGCTCAAAATACTTGGAAATTGCATCCAAAAAACATCAAATAAATTATACACCATGATAAAGAGGGTTTTATCTCAGGTATGCAAGGATGGTTCAACATAAGAAAATCACTTAATGTAATACACCACATTAACAGAAAGAAGAAGAAAAATTACATGATCATATCTATTGTTGCAAAAAAGACATTCAATAAAATTCAGCATCACTTTAAAATAAAAACACTTCAAAGATAAGAATAGAAGGAAACTTCTTCCACATGATAAGGGTCATATAAGAACAAACCCCAGCTAACATCACATTTAATGTTGAAAAGCTGAAAACTTTCACTCTAATATCTGGAATAAGAAAATGGTGTCCACTGTCCCCACTATTATTCAACATTGTGTTAGAAGTTCGTGCTAGAGCACTTAGAAAAGAAAAATAAATAAAAGGAAACAAAATTAGAAAAAAAGAAGTAAAACTTTCACTATTTGCAGACGACATGATGCTAGGTATAGGAAGTCCTGAAAAACTACAACAAAACTACTAGAGCTGATAAACAAGTTCAATATTGTAGCAGGATATAAGATCAATAAGCAAAAATAAGTAGTGTTTCTTTAAACTAATAATGAGTCATCTGAGGAGGAAATCAATAAAGAATTCCATTTACAATAGCAGCTAAAAGAATGAAATATTTAAGAATAAACTTAACTAAAGGCTTAAAGAACTTGTATACAGAACATTACACAACATTGCTAAGAGAAATCAAAGAATTCCTAAATAAATGGGAGGATATTTCAAGTTCATGGACAGGAAGACTAAACTTGATTAAGATGTCAATTTTATTGAAATTGATTTATAGTTTCAACACAAACACAATAAAAATTCCAATAGCATTTTTTTTACAGAAAAGGAAAAGCCAATTATTAAATTTATTTGGAAGGGTAATGGAGACCAAGCAGCCAAAAAATTCTTGAAAAAGAAAAATGAAGTTGAAGGACATATGCTACCTGAATTTAAAGCATACTACAAAGCTACAGTGGTCAAAACTGCATGGTATTGGCACAAGGATAGATGTATTAACTTATGGAACTGAATTGAGATTTAAGAAATATATCTGCATATCTATGGCCAAGTGATATTCAACAAGGCTGCCAAGTCTACATAACTGGGACAGAATATTCTCTTTAACAAATCATGCTGGGAGAACTGGCTATCAATATCCAAAAGAATGAAAGAAGATGCCTATCTCATGCCCTATAAAAAATTAACTCAAGATTGAAAAAAGATCTAAATATAAATGCCAGGACCATAAAACTATTAGAAAATAACATAGGGAAGCATCAGTGTGACCTTGTGATTGGCAATGGTTTCACGAATTTTACACCCAAGTGTGAGCAACAAAAGAGAAATTAGATATATTGTACCTCTTCAAAAATAAAAATATTTCTGCTTCAAAGAACTTTGACAAGAAAGTGAAACAGCAGCCTACACAATGGGAAAAAATATTTGGAAGCCATATATCTAATATGGATCTAATTAAAATATTTGATAAGAAAAAGAAAAATACAACCCGTTTTAAAAATGAGCAATAGACTTGAATGGATACTTTTCCAAAGAGGAAATACAGATGGGTAAATAGCCCATGAAAAAATGCCCCAAATCACTAGCTGTCAGGTAAATATAAATCAAAACTATAATGAAATATCAATTTGAAACCTACTAGACTTGCTGTTATTAAAAAAAAGAAAACTACAAGTGTTGAAGAGGATGTGGAGAAATAAAAACACTCATTTACTCCTGTTGGATATACACAATGGTGCAGCCACTGTGGAGGACAGTTTGGCAGTTCCTCAGGAAGCTAAGTATTGAATTGCTGTATGGTCTGGCAATCCCACTACTAGCTATATACCCAGAAGAATTGACAGCATGGACACTAACAGAAATATTTACATAAAGGTTAATAGTGGCATTACTCACAATTGCCAAAAGATGGAAGCAACCCAGGTGTCCTTCAACAGATGAATGGATAAACAAATTTTGATATATCCATCAAAATTTGAAATATGCCAGACACAAAAGAACAGATTTTGCCCGATCGCCTGATATAAACTAAGAATAGTGAGCAGACTCATGAAAGTAGTGTAAGGAAGATAGTTTGCCAGGATGTAGAAGTGGAGTAGAGGTTTGTAAGCTGATATATAATCAGTGCAGAATTTATAATTAGGTTGGTCGTAATGGTTTGGAAATGGACAGAGGTGATGGTGACACAACAATATGAGAATAATTAACAATGCTGAAGTGCGAGTGTGAATGTAGTTGAAAGGGGGAGTTTTGGACCATTCATGATGCTAGGAAGAAAGCTAAAAGAAAAAACAGGACACTGTAAAACACAGAGAACTCTGGGGTGGCTGAAGATTGTGGTTAATTATACAATATAAGAATGTTCTTTCAGTATTTATAACAAAGGTATATTGCTAGTACAGGGTGTTGATAGTGGTGTAAAATATGTGGGAAAATGCACTTAAAGCATATTCTATGGGATATGAATGTGTGTGTTGTCATAGGTGTTTCTTGATAAACAGAGGATCACACAGAAGACAACAAAATATTAGACTTCCCTCCTGTGAAAGTGTTCTGCTATATTCTCAAATAAAATCATGAAAAATTCTGGAGTATATAGGCTATGAATAAGAAAAGAAAACAGGGTAATATGTTAAGCCCTTTTTCTTAATTCTTGTGCTTATGGAACTTATTCCTGTAAAAATGAAACTTAGCCTAATTATAATTGATGCCTAATAGTTATTGCCTTGAAAACCCCAAATATGGCCTCTCTCTAAGCAAAACTCAGCAGGTGAACTCACTGCTTTCTCCCCAATGTGAGACATGACTCCTGAGAATGACCCTTCTGAGATTGACCCTCCCTGGTTTTGAGGGTTGATTGCCAAGTGATGACAAGTGATGCATTTATAAAGGCACCTTGAACAAAAGAGGTAAACATTAAATTTAAAAAAAAGAGTATTTATGGCAAAGAAATTTCAAAACTAGTCAGGAGGTCATTCTGGAGGTTTCATTCATGCAGGTCTCAGGCAGATTTCATTTAATTGCCACAATAAACAAAGCCTCAAATAAAAGTGATCCCAAGGGCTCTAGAGACATCATGACACCATAGGTAAGGCACACAACCTCATGAAATCAACACCCCTTCAGCAGGACCTATTAGGGAATATATAATCTTTGCCTTCAATTTAACATAGTTATACTCATTTATAATTCCTCAACTCATGATTTTTCTACTTCTTTTAGTTGAACCGGTAATTCTCAATAAACCCATTAAATATATCTCTCAGAGTCTTAAGTCATTGGAGAGTTTATATGCCAGTTGAGCCCTAAATCTTAGCAGACTTGCACCCAACATCTACCATGTAGTTCTTCAGGCTCACCCTGGCAACCAGCAAAATTATGATGACGGACAAGTCCCATCCTAAAAAGCAAAGATTATCTAGAACTGCAAGCAAAACAATTCATTCCTCTACCCCATAATATCTGAGTCCTTTCTCCATCTGAAACCAGGGGTTCACAAGGGAGGGGGAGGGAGGAATAAGTGTAACACACAACATTTTTAGGGCAGACAAATTGTTCTGACTAAAAATTGTAATGACAGATACATGACATTATACATTTGACAAAGCCGATAAAACTGTATGGCACAAACAGTACCATAATAGAAACAAAAGATGGAGGTTACTAGCAATATTTCAATATTGGTTCATCAATTGTAACAAATTCATCACACTAATCTAAGATGCTAATAATAGGGGAAAATATGTGTAATATAATAGGGGGATAATGGGGATTCCCTATGCTTTTGGTGTAATTTTTCTGTAAATCTAAAACTTCTTTAAAAAAGAAAAAAGAAAAAAAAACGATATCTATCTGTTACTTGTGGAACAGTACTCTTAGCAGAACTTTACTGGTGTCTCACAATGCTGCAATCAAAGTGTCAGCTGGGGCTGGCTCATCTACTGAATATGTGGCTGGGGAAGACAGTTGAAGGATGAGGACCACTTCTTTCTTGCTGGATATTGGCTGGAATTTTCCCTTAGTTCCTAAAGGCCTCCCTTGGTGTTTACCACATTGGCCTATAATGTTATATTCTTCATCAAAGTCAGCAAGAAAAAGAGAGTCTGTTAGCAATGCAAGTTAAAAGGGGAGATCCAAATGAGTCACTGGTCCATAGCAACTCTGAAATCTTAGGGGAGGAAATTCCCAGTTTCAGGCCTGGGAATACTTTTCCCTGACACTAAGAATTACCCTCTGGGCTCTTGGTCCTGCTGCACTTGGAATCATCCATCTTGTTGGGGTCACTCTGCAGAAATGAGGTAGACCTTGTAGTATCCAAATTTAGTTCAGATTTTCAGACAGATGAGGTCATGCAAACACCAAGGAGGTGTAAGATTTTTACATAATGAGACTCTCTGAGGAGACCTGTGTGGCTCTCAATCAGTACCAATAAGGTCTTGAGATTACAGCGAATAGATTGTCTGGATTTTTAAAAAGTGGTTAGGTGATGGACCTAGGGAGAGTCTTTCCATGTGCATTAGATTCCTATTATTGCTGTAAGAAATGACCACA
Organism: Cabassous unicinctus; assembly: GCA_029593785.1. Taxonomy (NCBI): domain Eukaryota; kingdom Metazoa; phylum Chordata; class Mammalia; order Cingulata; family Chlamyphoridae; genus Cabassous; species Cabassous unicinctus. Next base: position 18,531 of record JAQZBX010019482.1, on the reverse strand, counting down.
AACTTGGTGGCTTAAAGCAGCATTCATTTCTGTCCCTACTCAAGGACAGGGAATAGCAGAAGAATGTCAGTCTGGCTATGAAAGTATGATGGAGCCACTCTAGAGTCTTTCTGCCAGAATTTCTATGAAAATCCTACAACTAATACATAATGGCAAACTATTGAGCATTTTCCCTCAAGACCAGAAAAATGCAAGGATATACACTCTTACTATTAATATTTAATATGTGATAGAGGACCTAGTCATTGCAGTTTGGCAAGCAAAAAAAAATCTTTGCATACATATTGAATAGAAGGAAGTAAAAGATATCATTATTAAAATATGACCAGATTATCTCTACAGAAAATCCCAAGTATGCTAAATATTATAGATTAAAACTTATGAATGAATTTAGCAAGGTCATAAGACACACAGTGAATATGCAAAACTAAATTGTATTGCCATACACTACCAACAGACAAACAATAAAATTTAGGAAACATTTATGTTAAAATTAATTTGATCACATGAAATGCATAGAAACCAATCTACTCAAATATATGCAAGCCCTCTCCATTGAAAATGACAAAGTAATAAGAAAACAATATTGAAGAACAAAGAATATTATAGGACTTACACCACCTTACTTCAATATTTACACTTGATCTTAGCAAAAAGGTCAAGATGTGATTACTTCAATATTTATATACAGTAGTCAAGAGATTGTAATGCTTCTAAAGGAATAGAAATAGATCAATATAGCAGATTAAAACTCAAGGTAGACCTAATCTATTAGGTTAAATTTATTCTCCACCAGGTCTCCAAAGAAATATAGTGGGAAAAAATTCATTATCAACAAACTGTGTAAGAACAACTGCACCGTAATGGTGGGGGGACAGATTAGCATCTCTCTCTTGACCATAAGGTCATAAACAAAATATCATTTTAGGATATGAATCTCTTCTAACACCGGTTGTGTAAAGGTGATCTGGCTTTCCAAGAAATTATAGAAAACAAACAAACAAAGAAAACAAAAGAAAAAAGGAAATACTGATTTGCATCATTTGATAATTCCTACAATGTAAATATCTTCACTTTGGAAAATCTGAAGCTACCAACATGATGTCTCTGAGTGCAGAGCTGGGTAAATATGCAAACTCAATTGACTCTCAAGAACCAATGTGAGTCAACTCAACCACATTGTAATGTAAACCTAAACATAATACTATAATATTCTAGAATATAATATAGGAGAAATTGAGGTGAATTGAAATTTTCTCAAGATGACTCTGAAAGTAGTTAATAGAAAAATTATACAGTGAATGTTATGAAAATAAAAAATTATTTCTAGAAAATTCACCATTAAGGTTAAATAAAGGCATAATTTAGATTGGGAGAAAATATTCACAACTTATACCTATTTTGAGTATAGACAAAATATTCCTCCAATCAATAATTCACAAAAAATCATAAAAATAGACAACAGTATTGAACAGACAGTACAGAACATGTGAATGATTATGATTCTCATAAAAAGCTGCTCAAAATTATTAGTTGTGATAGACATGTAAATTAAAATCACAATGTGAGATGACTTCATGCCTGTTGTATGAAATAATATTGAAAAATATTCTGACAAGACCAAGATGTAGAAAGTATACGGAGTAACTACATACATTATACACTTCTGATGGGAATGTAAAATTGTACAACTACTTTGTAATCTGTATGTATTTTATTAAGTTATTGTTACACTTGCCCTTAATTGTGGAATCCTGATTTTACCTACTTAGAATTTTATGAGGAGGAAATGCCCCCAAATCTTGTAAAACAAAATCTAACATTAACCATCTTACATTCTAAAGAGTAAAGAATATGAAGAAAATAAAGTTTTCAAGGAAAATAAGCCACACACAAAAATAGTGGTCCATCCACTGATTTCAATTAAAAGTGAGTTTCTATTAATTATTGCAAGTTTATAGTCAAATGATGCTAAAAGAGTCTAGAAACTAATAGTGCAGAGAAATTATTTTTTTCCATGTCATTATGCCAACTTATATAGGTTTTATGAAAACAATGTATTTATTTTAATGTTATATAGACTATAAAATTGTATCCCAAAAATTCATTCTATACTGCACATATCCTGCTTTGTAATGATTTTTAATACATTTATCCCTTCCACATTGTGACTTTCACCATCGCAGTTTCAATTTATAGTGGGTTGGCATAAGAAAGTAAATGTGACTTTTTGGCAACTTTGTAGAAGCTGCAGATATAATGCAAAGGTGAGCAGAAAAAGTTTAGTAACTCATAAATGCATAAAATATATGCATATTATCATATTATATCAACATATTTTGTCTTTTATTATCATAAATATATACCATTTCTTAAAGTTAAAATAAATAGAAAACAAAAGTTTGCAAAAAGAACATAAAAGCCAGCAGATGACACACAAAGGCTAAAAATGTAAAAATATCTTTAAAAGTTTAGTAATAAGCAAATGCATAAAATATATACAATGTTATATATAATGTTAACTGTACAGTATGTATTTTGCTGTTAATAACATGAACAGAAACAACTGGTTTCTTAAAATTATTTTTTTCGTAAAAGAACTCTGATTCTTTGCACTGGTTTGGGGATGCTAAGCTTGTTTACAGCACTCAGGTGATATATCATGGTGATGTGCAGCGATCTTTGCATCCAGGTTTCTCATATCATGTCGTTTAAATACGATAAACTCTATTAAATTCATGGGTCTCAAGCATACAGTTACTAGTGGTTGAAAAGTGTTTCCAAGAGACAGAGGAAAGTGATGAACTTGAAGGAAAAATTAGAATTTTTAGATAAGCTTCCTTCAGGCAAAACTGCTGCTGCAATTGGCAGCCGTTACAGCATTAATTAGTTGAGTGTAAGGCATATTAAGATAAAAGAGAAGGAAATCTGCAAAGCTGTTGTTGCAGCTACACCAATAACTGGAGAGTATCTGTATGAACCATGAGATCTGCATCTAACTCCTGTAGAAAGTGCAACATTCTATGGGTGCAGGATTGTTGTTTTAAAAAGCCATTCTAGTATACTCTGGCATCATATAAGAAAAGGCTAAATCTTTGTATGATTCCCTCAAGGAAAATGAAGGTGAAGAGTCTACCCCTACAGATTTTCATTCCAGCAAAGGATGGTTTGAAAATTAAACAAAACAAAACAACAACAAACGTTTAGCCTACAGAATGCAGAAGTTACGGGAGAGGCAGCGTCTCCCAATCAAGTGGCTGCTAATAACTTTTCTGAAACCCTGAAGAAACTTAAAAGAAAGGCTACTAACCAGAAGAGATATTCAATGCTGATGAAACTGCCCTATATTGGGAAAAAAATGCCTCAGAGGACCTACATCAGCCTAGAAGAAAATTGGGACCCAGGTTTTAAAGCCAATGAGTACCTTCAACAATGAAAGAAGTCTCATCCCGTAAGTTGAAGACCTTAAACTGAGACCTGATGATTTCAGCAGTCAGAAAGAAGATTAGATTGGGCCTCCCAGGACAATCCAGGATAACCTCTTCATTTCAAATTTCACTACCTTAGTTACATCGCCAAAGCCATTTTTGTCCTGTTAAGTAATATATTCACAGATTCCAGGAAATAGGACATGTTCATCTCTAGGAGGCCATTTTCTCCTCTATCACAACTTCCCAATGAAATAATGGTGACTCTTTTATATGATCTTCATTTAATTGGACCCCTATAAACTATAAGTTACTCACCAATGTCTCATATAACAGTACATTACATAGTAAAGCTAATTAAATCACTCAGGATTCATACTCTACTTTGTTCTTATTTTATTTTACCAGGATGGGAGTACATGAAATAGATTACTTTTGACTTTCTCAAGCACTCAAGACATTCACTATTGTCCAGCTTGACTGTGCCTTTAACTCCTCACTTGTCGTCCTAGTAATGCTTACTACGACATCTTCCTTAGCTTTTTGAATACTAAGATATTTTATCATCTTCTTATCTAAATTTGACCAAATTTCTACTTGACTATCTTTTAATGAATGTGAGGATTGCAGCACAAGGGACAAAGTGGCTTAATTGGTAAATTCCCTTCTGTCAATAAAGAAAAGCCCAGTTGAACTGCAAACATTGGAGAGTGAGCTGTTTCTAGTGACAGACAGTGTGATGATTGCTGATTGCCACATGAATTTTTATTATCAGGTATTACATGACACTTGGTCCTTGAAATTGTGCTGAAAAAATTTATATCCACAGCTGAGAATTTTGCCTTTTGAATATGAAAATCTTCTTGCCTGAATTTATTTGCAAAATGATTATTTTTGATGTTTTTACTATGTTTTATCCTGACTCTTACTGGTATGATTGTATATTCATCGAAAATTACTGGAGACTGATTGTACCAAAACCAGAAACAGAGGACCAAAGTAAAATGCATGGGTCATCTACAAAATCATATCAAATATTGTTAGACAGGTCTTGGTTAGGAGAGTGACTGGCATAGACAAATAATTCATTCATAGCATTTGCATTTCAGGTAGGGAAAATATATAAGATTTCCTACTTTGGGTTTTTATCATGGACATATGAATTTTAAAGAAGTTCACTTTCTCTTGTCTAATCCAATGTCCCCTAGTGTCATAGATGAATATGTGCCCAGGATAGACATATGAATAGAAGATACAACAAACCTATAATGAAGAATCATCAAATGGACCACACTAATCTTACTGAATAAGAATCAGGAAAACATTTATGACCTCCAAGTCACACTCACAAATACACAATTTCTTTACACTAGCAAAAAGGCCAATCCAAAGTGAACAGGAAATTTGTTTCAAGTAGACTAGTTTTAACTCATTATGGAGTGTTTCCTGTAGCCAAATAAAAATACACTATAATTTCAATTAAGCATTTTATTATACATAATTATCTGTATTACATATATAATATACTATGCTATATATAATATATAATAATATACTTGCTTTATAACATATAATATGTAAGATATATTACATATTGTAGCACTGTATTGTATATATGCACACATATATTTTATCTTATAACAAGTGAGAATTTCTGAAATTGTCATTCAGTAAAAAAAAAATCTCTTTATCACATTAGTTGGTAACTTTTGATGACTTGGAAATAACATACTCATTGTGCTAGAAAAGATTTTCAACAATATACTTGTAATCAGAAAGCCTCCACACTGGTGTAATAATAAGAAATCTTTCATTTCTGGGGGGAAAATTCTATAGATCATTAATTGTATTACAAAATGTGCACATATGTCTGTGAAGACACTACTTTTCAGAATTTAAAAGCTTCTGCCCCCAAAGAAAACGCTAACACTTCTAAAACTTCATAAATCTGATGATATATATACACCCTTCAAAATTATTATATATGCAAACACACGGAAAACAAATATTTTTTGAGACAAAATGCCAAAATAGATATGTACTTTGAAGCAACAGCTTTATACGAATTACCACTGCAAAGAAGATCCGTCCTTTATTACACACTGGCCTGATAGCAAGAAAGATATATGCTTATATGAAAAGGTGTTATTTGTGCACCTCTCAAACTGCAATGAAGCAATACATGAATAATTAATTAATTAATTAATAATTTCTTTCTGTCTTCAAGTTTGGGCTAGAAAAATAATATGGCCAGGAATGTAGCCATTTCCTCAATGCTTGTTTTTCTCATGAGATTCAAATTACAAAATTATTAGGAAGTCTTAAAACATATATTTAAATCTGAATCTCTGCCATTTTTCTACACAGTTGTCATTGTTCCACAAAATTCTATCAGTGAGGTCATAGACGAGAAAATAAATTTAAATTACCTACTCAGTTTTGATCTGTCTTTCACAAATATCTTGGATTAGTAGTAAAGAAATGAATTAGTTCTAATTCAAATAAATTTCTATATTGATACAATTATTAATGGGATTTTTGCTAATTATTAGGGAATAAAACACCATTGAGTCCAAAACATAATTGCTAGTCATGTGACTCATTTGTAGAGAAATGTGAGTAGATCTACCATAACTTTAATTTTTATTACAAGTATTAATTATATCCTAGAAGTACATTTATAACTTGAATGAGAAGTTCAACATCCAGAGGGTTTGCAGGGATTATAGTTCAAAGGAAATAGAACACATACTATGTTGCAGCTACAAGCCATTATGGTGAAATCCTTTATATCCTCCAAGGGCTCATCCATTGTCATCCAATTGTTTGGTGAGATGAGACTTTGCAATACATAATTACAACTACTATCTTATGGATGATTATTTTTAGTTTTTGAGTATATTTTCTTTAGAGAGGATTTATGAAAAAGTTATTATTGCTATGAAGATAATATTTAATGGCCTTTAGAAGAGAAGTGAAGAGGCAAGCTTTTATATACAGCAGTGCTCATCAAATGGATTGAGGATACATTTGTTTGGAGTCTTGAAAGAGATGAAGTATCAAAGCAAATTACTTTAGGACCATAATTGCTAAGAATAACATGGGAATAAGTACAAAATAAACTGTCTGAGACTGGTGCAAATTTTCTATCACATCATATGCTCAGACAAGAACTTACATGTAAGGGAGCTAAATTCATGTATGCTTCCCTTTTAAGAATATGATCTGAGTAATTCTACATAGGGTCATAATATCTTAAAATATGATTACCAATGTTTTAATATCTCTGGGGTTTGGCTAGAGTTTGAATTAGGGCATAGTAATATACATTTAAATATTCAAACATTTAATCATTTTCTCAATAAATATTCACTCACTGACCATTTTCTGTGTTGCAGAAACAAAGAAGAATGATACCAAATAAAATTGAAAGATTTAAGCAATGAGTTTGGCAAATAATCTTGTATAATTTCTAGTATATTTAAGCTAAACTACTTAGAAGCTTGACTTGTATTCATAGCTTTTAAAGGGAAAATATGATGCACATTACTATTTTATTTATGAGACAAAATTATTCTTTACACATGGCATTTTGAAGGTAGATAAATGTGCTTAGTATATAGCAAGCACAGTACATTTCAGGCTAATTCTTTAAAGTACATCCTCAGGCAGAAGTGATTACTTGTCAAAGGGGTAATATAGAAATTTAAAATGTTTCTTTAAAAATTACATGACTATCAGTAAAATCAGTAACAATTAAGCTCATCACACTATTTTTTAAATAGTAATTTTCTTAGTACTATTATAACATCCTTGTTCCTAAGGCTGTATACCATGGGATTAAATATTGGAGTCACAATGGAGTAGAAAAGAGAAAACAGCTTTTCAGTTCCTGCAGAATGATTGGCTTTGGGCCTTAAATAAATGATGGTAGCAGATCCATAGAATAAAACAACAACCAGCAGGTGAGAAGAACATGTGGAGAAGGCTTTGGCCCACCTTTGCACTGTTGGCAAACTCAGAATGGTGGAAATGATTTTGCTGTAGGAGGCAAGTGTCAACATAAAAGTGAATGCAACAAACAACATAGCTGCTAAATAGACAGATATCTCATGCACTGATGTGTCCCCACAGGCCATCATGAGAAGGGGAGGAATGTCACAGAAGAAGTGATTAATTTGGTTAGAATCACAGAAATGCAGAAAGAAAATCTGACATGTTTGCCAAATCTGGACTGGGATTCCACTGATCCCGGAACCTATTGCAAGCTGAATACACATCTTTTGGTTCCTGACTAGAGGATAGGGTAGTGGGTTACAGATGGCCACATAGCAGTCATAGGCCATCACAGCCAGGAGGAGACATTCAGTAGCTCCCAGAATATGGAAGAAACACATTTGGGTGGCACATTTCACATTAGAAATTCTCTTCTGAGTCCAAAGGTCCACCAGAATTCTGGGGAGAGTGACAGACATAAAACAGATTTCCAATGAGTATAAAATTGCCAGAAAAAAATACATGGGTTTCCGTAGTGTAGAGTCAAGCCTGGTTATTATGATTATGAGGCTCTTTCCAATTAAAATAATCATGTAAATGATAGAGAGCCCTCCAAAAAGAAACCCTTGGAGATTTGGAAATTCAGAAAATCCCAGGAGTACAAATTGCATCACTGTGGAGAAACATTTACTGCTGTTTTTTTCTCTTCATGTTTCATCTGTAGGAATGATTTAATCAGAAATAAAAATTACTGTATTTTCCTTGGCTTTTGTTTTCTCCTGTATAATCTTAGTACTGTATGTCCACCAATTTTACCAACTCCATGTAAGAAAAAATGCTATACCTATCAATAGCTCTACATGCCCATAAGAAAAATGTCCCTTCAAAAAATCTTAGTTATATTTCCTTTTTGCAGGTGTTGACTGATGTGAATTTAAATTTTGCTATCTATTTGAATACTTGAAATCCCAAAATCTGAATTCATGTTCAATTCTAATAATTTTTCCATTCTTTCAACTGGCCATGCTTCTCTCCTCTCTATTGTTTTATTCTATTATCAATTAAAATTAATTTCATTGTGAGAGTAAATAGTTGTAAGCCATCTAAAGTAGCTTTGCAAAATATACTCAATAAGGAGATATATTTCATTTAAGTATATTTAATTAAATTATGGTGGCTTTCCTGTAGTATCTCCAAAGTCTTTAGCATTATGCACATGTAGCCTCTTTTAGTATAAAAAATACTCATGAGCTCAACACCAAATAATATGAGATGCTGTTTAATCTTTTAAACTGTGTTTGCATTTGAATGGATGGTATCTGAAGTCAAAAGTCATATGTTTTATTTAGATTTTGTAGTAGAAGGCAAGGAACCCTAAAATGGTCTTCCTGTCTAAGAAAGCTCAAGAGGTCAGTTACATTCACTTGGCATCTGGCTCAAGCAACCAATTTTAACCAGAACTTGCACATTTTTATGCTGAATTACAAACCATTTCACAGAAAATACAAAAACTACAACTTTTGTATGGAGCTGGTTTCACTGCGTTTCAAAACTTTTAGAAGATGCTACTTACACAACTCAAAAATAAAATCACTAGATAAGTAAGCTACATGTTGACACCTTTATTTATTCACATACATCATGTTTACTTTTTTGGTTACCCCAGTGAAATAATGACTTTCCCTGATGCAGGGATTGTGTTATGAGCTACCAAATCTATCATGGAAATGTATATATGCTTGTTTTCAAAAAGAGTTTATAAAATCAAATTGAAGGCAGGAAATAAAATTCAGAAATTGGCAAATGCAATGAGAAGGCTTTCTTTTTTTTCTTTTTTCTTTTTTAACCAAAAGAAGAGTTCTCTAATGACAAAAATGAAAACAGGTCAATACACCCTTATATTTTCAGATTCGTTTATCATGGGACTTAACATACAAGGACTTAGCAATAATATATACTCCTGATTCATTAGTGCACAGCAGTATCATGCTCATTATTTAGGTATAATTTGATTTTAATGAGATAGATTTCCCAGATTTAATACATGTAAAACACTTAAATCCATCGTTAACACTCACTAAATGTCAGCAATTATGATGATGACAATGGTAATAATCTTTGATATATTGGCCAACCCATTATATTACAAAGTGCTTTGCATTTTGTTTACATTTCATCTTACAATCATGAAAGTTAGAAAATCACAAAGGCTATATGATACAATTTTTGACTTTTTTTTTTTTTTTAAATCAAGAATTTATCTTTTCATTTTCTGGAATGGAATATTCTTTGCCAATGCTTAAAAAACAACAGATACATGCAAAAATAAATTTGGTATTGGACAGAAATTGTTCAGGCTTACCTATTTGTATCAAAGGAAATTTCATGCTTACCTTTATTGATTGAGATAAAAAGCAGGGATAAAATTAGAAGAAAGTGTTTGTTTTGTTTTTTTTTGCTTTTTGTTTTTTTTATTGTTAGATAATTTTCTTTTTGGAATGGGTATTATCTTCTAAAATATATTCTGCTGTAAGAACAAATAGTGCTTTTTAAGCATGAAATAGTTTCTGCCCTGGGGATCATCACATTTCCCATGTTAATTTCTAAATGAACTGAACCATTCTTCCTGTCACTCAAACTTGGAACAATCAAAAACATATCTAACCATACTATTCCTAATGCATTTTCTGTCTTTCTGTAACTCTTGTTGCTAACTTAAGATGTGTTTCATTTGACTACTGGTAATAAAGATTCAGTCACATATTGAATTATTTATTTATTATATATTTTTCCATATTTACCTTACATGGCCTGGTAAAATTAGAGCAATGTTTTAGCAGAGTAAGATCAGTGGAACACTTGGAAGCCATGTGTACAAATCCTTACCCTTTAGTATATAGCCAGTTGAATTTCTATGTGTCAAATATTTGTAAAAATAAATGATGGCACTTCATTTGCAGATGGTCCTAATTTTAAAAGACATTGAGAATGGAAATATAAGCATTTTAAGCCTTAGGGATATATTTGTCTAATTTGAGGGTGGTGGATTCACAAAAATTTTAGTCAATTAAGGATAAACAATTAATTTCAATTTAAATAAGTACATTAAATGGATCAATTAATGAAATCAACATATCCTAATATTTTATCTGCAAATTTAAAATTTGCAATTATTAAGAACATCAGATAGTTATAAATATATGAGATTTAAACTAAGCTGTTCTATAAAAGATGCAAAAATAAACTCTCTTAATGGAAGTTTCTATGCCATGAAAAATTCAGTAAAAGGTGTCTAAAGTTGTAAGAACAGTGACGTCATACTCAACATGAATATTTCACCTCTAAATCAAAATTGGCCAGAGGTGCCTCATTACTTCCCAGACAACAGAAAGTGTGTTGGGAAAGGTGGTGAGGGATGGATGAAGAAAAGCACTCATTTATTCTTTTTGAGTATTACAAATTGGAAACAACATGCAAACCTTCCAGTCATGCATCATCATCAAAATTTAGTCACAAAACCATACCAAGCTCTAATATTTGTATTTTTTCAAAAATGTCTTTGTCAGAGCAAAATATTTTAATTTGGCTAAGCCAAACTTATCAATGTCTTCTTTGAAGATTGTGCTTTAGTTGCATATCTAAGAACTCATTGTTTAATCCCAGTTAGGAATAAATTTAAATAAATATGTAAAGCACTTACATACAGAAAACTACACAACACTATTAAAGGAAATCAAAGAAGACTTAAATAAATGTAAGCATATTCCCTGTTCATAGATAAGAAGACTAAATATCCTTAAGATGTCTATCCCACCCAAACTCATCTACAGATTTAATGCAATCCCAATAAAAATCAACACAACTTTTTTTAATGAATTGGAAAAAGCTAACTACAAAATTTATTTTGAAGGGCAAGAGGCCCCAAATAAGCAAAGACATATTGAAAAAGAAAAATCAAATTGGAGGTATCACAATACCTGACTTTAAAATATACTACAAAACTACAGTGGTCAAAACTGCATAGTATTGGCACAAGGATAGTCATACTGACCAATGGAACTGAATTGAGAATTCTGATAGAGGTCCTTGCATATACAGTCATCTGATATTTGACAAAGCCACCAAGCCCACCCAACTGGCAGAGAATGGTCTCTTCAACAAATGGTGTTTGGAGGACTGGATATCCATATCCAAAACAATGAGAGAAAACACCATCTCACACCTTATACAAAAGTCAACCCAAAATGGTCCAAATACCTAAATATAAGAGCCAAGACTATAAAGACCTTGGAAGGTAATGTAGGGAAGCATCTATAGGACCTTGTAATAGGAAATGGTTTCATGAACTTCACACCCAAAGCACGAGCAGCAAAAAACAAATAGACAAATGGGATATCCTCAAAATTAAAAACTTTTGTACCTCAAAGGACATTATCAAGAAAGTAAAAAGGCAGCCCATCCAATGGTTGAAAATATTTGGCAACAATATACCTGATAGGAACCTAATATACAACATATATGTAAAGAAATCCTAAACTTCAAAAGAAAAAAAAATGACAAACAACCCATTTAAAAAATGGGCAAGCAACCTGAAAAGACACTTCTCCAAGGAAGAAATACAAATGGCTAAAAAAACACATGAAAAGATGCTCAACATCACTTGTTATTAGGGAAATATAGATAAAAACTTCAGTGAGGTACCATCTTACATCAATTAGCCTGGAGGCCATTATAAAAACAGAGGACTTCAACTGTTGGTGAGGATGTGGAGGAATGGGTACCCTCATCATTTCCGGGTGGGTATGTAGAATGGTCCAGTCATGATGGAAGACAGTTTGGTGGTTCCTCAAAAAACTAACTATAGAACTGCCATATGATCCACCAATTCCACTTCTGGGTATATTCCCAAAAGAATTGAAAGCAAGGACATGAACAGATATATTCAAACCAATGTTCACAGTGGCATTATTCACTATTGCTAAAAGTTGAAATCAACCCAAATGCGCATCAACAAATGAATGGATAAACAAAATGTGGCACATACATACAATGGAATATTACTCAGCTTTGGAAGGAATACTGTGCTAACACATGGGATAACATGGATGAATCTTGACAACTTTATTTTGAGTGAAGCAAGCCAGGCATTGAAGGATGAACAGTGCATGACCTCACTGATATGAATTAAGCAAATTGACCAGACTCAGAGAACTACTGTCTAGAAGATGGGTTTACATGAAACAGAAAGGGAGAAGAAGGTTTAAGTCAACACCCATACTGACATAATCTATGGTAAGGTGAAAGTGTGTAGCTGTGTATTGAAGGGATATGACAGGAGGGTAGTGATAATATTGGGTTGGGTGGTGCAGGTTTGACAGGTGTGTAGATGGGGGAAGGTGGGTTGGAAGTTCCAGGGAATGGAGGGAGGGTTGGGAGAGGACCAGGTGAACACTGTTGATTAATGGGTATGTGGTTGAAAGTATACATTTGAGAATGCTTTTATGGCAATATGACAAGAGAAGGTTAGTGGTTTACGGTGTTGGATGGAGGTGCATTGGGGATAGTGTGCACCTGGAGCAGCCTTCTAGTGAGTGTGTCAATGATCATTTTGTCATAATGTGTTGTATCAGTGTGTGGAGACCTACATAATAAGCAAGGAGTTGAATTCCCATATTTGGGAGGACCAATTTGTTTACAAATAGTGTGGTGGAAGGCTTTTGAGAGCATGGACAGTTCCTAAAAGGACAGGACAAACCAGTGTGTCAAGAATTCAGTGTTCTTGCAAGTACCTATTAATCTTGTAATCCAAGGAGTGAAGCCAGGGGGTCACCATAGGCCCAGAGGGGATAGAGAGGAAGGAATAGAATAGATTGAACTGCGGGTATTTAGTGTGCATGATCTTACAATGATAGACACAGGCCATGTTAAATATCATCAAAATTTATAAAAGTTTATGGTTTAAAATGTAAACCATAATGTAAATCATTGACTATGTTTAATAGCTATGTTTCACTATTTGTATATCACTTATAACAAAGTTACCATCCATGTATAAAAAGGTATGAATATGGGAAGGAGGAAAAGGGAAGGATGTTGCATATATGAGAATACCCTGACTTTACAGTGGCCTAAAACTTCTTTGAAAACAAAATGAAAAATAATAAGATGCTGGGGAATAAATGCAAGAAATTGCCACTGTACAGACAGGATATCAGATATTACAGTGATGAAAGGGAAAATGCCAAAAAAAATTTAAAATATTTTTCTTTATGTTTTTATATCCCAGTCTTTTAATTTAATTTTGTTTTTTTTTAATTTTTATGTATTTTATTTCTTATAATTAAACTTATCATTTATTATTTCATTTTCCTATTAATTGTATTTGACTATTTTAATGGCTTCATTCTTGAAACTTTGGATCACAGAAGGGTTACAACTAGGGCAGGGGAGGATCATTGGTGTGGGGTGTCAGTGATGGGGGATACATGGGAGGAAGTTCACCTGGCCATACATATAAGGTAGATAAAAATGTTCAAATGTTCACAGGGAATTGTCACAGTGGTTGGAGACTCACAAAATAATCGAGAGAATATTGAATACTTATCCTTGGGAGCTTTGCCACATTCTCTAAGAGAGCAGCAACAGTTCCCCAAGTGCAGGGACAATGACTGGTAATGAGGATGATCCACTGATGGGCCCTTGATATTGATGACTATGCTTATGAGCTTTTGCTCTTGAGATTGAAACTTAGCCTATTGTTGTGAGGTGCCTAAGAGTTGCCTCCTGAAAGCCTCCTTGTTGCTCAAATGTGGCCTCTCTCTAATTCAAACTCAGCATATTAATGCATTACCTACCCCCAGTGTGGGACATGACTCCCAAGGTTGAGCCTCCCTGACACTGAGGGATTGCTAACAAACACCAACTAGCAATGCAACTGGAAAAAGACTTTGAATTAAAGGGGGAAACATTAAAGACAAATGAGTTTATATGGCTAAGAAACTTCAAAGTGATTTGGGAGGTCATTTCAGATGTAGGATCTCATAAACTGCCAAAGGGAATGCTAACTCAATTAGTGGGGCTCCTGAGGGCTCTGGAGACACCCAGGTCCTATGGTGAGGGCAAATAGCTCTGGAGTTTCGTGCCTTGCCAGTGGGCCCTACTTTGGAATTTGTGCTCCTGAGAGTGACACAGTTAGACTCAATTATGTCTTCCCTACTCATGACTCAGCTGTCCCTTCTATTTAAACCTATACTTGGTGCTGGAGTTCGTGGATGTAAGTCAAAGAGACTGGAGTCTTTGGGATGACCATGTGCCAGCTGGGCCCAGAATCTCAGCGGTGTAGCAACACCTTCTCTCTAATTCATTGGACTCACCCAGGACAACTAACAAGGAGATAATGATGGACAATGACCATTTCAAGGAACAGAGACAGTCTGCAACTGCAAGCAAGAAAGTCCCAACCATCTTCCACATGGGAAATAAGCCCCCCCCCTCAATGAGAAGTGAATTGGACATCACCATGCCAGAATCCTCAGGACTGGGGAAAGAACTCTGGACTAGAGTGGACTTACTGGTATTCTACTATGGACATACTGTGATTCAAGCAATGGAAGAAATTACAACACTGATGTGGAGCCAGTGACCACTGGAACCTCTGTGGACAGGGAGAGGGAAAATTTGTTGTCTTACAGGGTCTTTTTGGAACTTGGAAATCATCCTGAATGACACTGCAATGACAGATATAGGCCATTTTATATCATCACATAACATGCAGAACTGTGTGGGAGAGAGTGTAGACTACAATGTGATCTATGGTCCATGCTTAATGGCAATGCCCCAGGATGGATTTATCAATTAAAATGAATATGCCACACTAATGAAGGACATGTCATGGGGGGGAAGTGTGGGTAGTGGGGCATATGGGAATCCTTCTTTTTTTGTGTTTCCTTTATGTAATCTAGATATCTTTTAAAAAATAAAAAAAAAATATTAAAAAATAGTCAATTGCCCAGACTTCTGGAATGGCTGGGTGAGAAATTCAGAAATGATAAAACTGGACAAAATCATCAACTGATATGACAAAAAATCTTGAAACTGACCCAAAAATCATGAAGCGTTTACTCATGACAATAAAGTCTACTTAAATAAGAATAGTGATGATCATTTAAATTTTAGCCTGAGTGTTATGCCATCTGCTACTCAGCTCCATGAAGAAAACCTATAACAGTACAGCTATGAGGGCTCCCATCTCTCTTATATCTGTTGTAGGAAGCTCACTTTATTTTTATCAAAGATGGCAAATTTCATACTTAAGGACATTATCAAATATATTAAGAGTCTCAGTGGCAAGTAATAAAGGAAGACCACTGTTACAGCTAGCCTAAAGTCCCTATGAGGTTTGGAAGATACCAGACAGAAATTTAATGGGTAGTTCTGGGGAATGAAAAAGTAAAATAGTGCATTGACAAGCTCCATCTCACACCTAGTTTCTGAAGTGCTCTGCATATGTGCAAGGCTGCATACACACTCAGGAGGTATCAAGGAGCATGCTGATAAGTTACATGATCCAAACCCAACAAAAATGAAAAGGATTTATACACAATGACTAATGGTACTTTATCCTAGTTGCACAAATTTTATTTGACATATGAAAATCAATGTAATGATTATGTTTTGATTGATTCAAGGGGATTACCTATATTATTCCTCCATTTTTCATATATTTGAAATTTTACACGAAATAAACAGGAAAATGTCACATTTCTGTTGCCCTTACAAATCAATTATTTAATTCTCTAGCTAGCCATTTTTGATTCTTCATTTATAATTCACAATTATCTGATGCTCTCATTCTTTTTTAAAATTTTAAATATATTTTTATTTATTTTTAAAAGATACTTAGATTACATAAAATGTTACCTTAAAAAATATAAGGGATTACCATATCCCCCACTCCCCACACTTACCACTTTTCCCCACATTAACAACTTCTTTCATTAGTGTGGTACATTCATTGCAATTGATGAACACATTTTGGAACATTGCCACTAAGCATAGATTATGGTTTACATTGTAGTTTACATTCTCTCCGACTCAATTCTGTAGGTTAAGGCAAGATATATAATGGCCTGTATCTGTCATTGCAATGTCACTCAGGTCAATTCTAAGTCTTGAAAATTCCCCCATATTGCACCTCTTTTTCTCTCTCCCTGGCTACAACACCTCCAGTGGTCACTGTCTCCACATTAATGATATAATGTCTTCCATTGCTAGAATCACAACAAGTCTATAATGGAATACCAGTAAGTCTACTTTAGTCCATATTTTATTCTCCAATCCTGAGGATTCTGGGATGGTGATGCCCACTCTGCCTCTAATTGAGAGGAGTCTTCAATCCCATATGGCTGATGGATGGGACTCTCTTGCTTGCCGTTGTAGACTTTCCCAGTTCCTTGGTGTGGTGTTGTCCATCCTCACTTCCTTGTTAGTTGTCCTGGATGAGTCCAATGAACTGGAGAGAAGGTGACACAACTCCATTGAGGCTCAGGGCCCATCTGGCACATGGACAGCCCAGAGATTAAAGTCTCTTGGATGTATACCTATCAACTCCATTACCAATTATAGGTTTAAATAAAAGGGACAGAAGAGGCATGTTTATAGAGGAGTCACATCTGAGTCCAACTCTGTCCCACTTGGGAGCACAAACTCCAAAGTAGGGTCTACTGGCAAGGCACCAAACACTGGAGCTATCTGCAATGACCATAGGACCTGGGTGTCTCCAGAGCCCTCAGTAGCCCCATTATTTTCGGTAGATACTATCTACCTTGGCCATCTCTGGGATCTTGCTGAGATGTGCATAAGTGTTACCTCTCTGATGACATCCCAACTCACTTTGAAGTCTCTTAGCCATATAAATTCATTTGTCTTTACCTTTTCCCCCACTTATTCAAGGTCTTTTTCCAGATGTATCTTCACTCAGTGCTTGGTAGTAATCCCTTGGTGCCAGGGAAGCCCATCCCCAGGACTCGTGTCCCTTACTGGGGGAAGGTAATGCAATTATATGCTAAATTTGGCTTAGAGAAAGTCCACATTTGAGCAACAACGAGGCATTTGGGAGGTAACTCTAAGTCAATCTACAACTCTAGGCTAAGTTGCAAATTCAAGAGCAGAAGGCTCATAAACATAGTCATCAATATCAAGGGCCCATCAATTGACCATTTTTCTTCACTGTCATTGCCCTGGTACTTGGGGGATTGCTGCTTTTCCATTAGAGAATGTGGCAGAGCTCCGCAGGGTTGGGAATTCAATAATCTTTCAGTTGTTGTGTGAATCTCCACCCAATTTGGCAATGCTCCATGAATATTTGAACATATTTATATATCTTATATGTATGCCCAGGTGAACTATCTCCCATGTATTCCCCATTACTGACACCCCACTCCATTGATCCTCCCCTGCCACAGCTGTAACCCTTCTGTGATGCAAAACTTCTTCAAAAATGAAGCCAAGAATATTGCCAAATTTAATTAATAAAAAAACAAAGTAATTTTGATAGGTTTAAATGTAAGAAATGAAATACATAATAATTTAGAGAAACTAAAATAAAGTTTTAAAATGGGATATTTTAAAAAATGAAAAATATTTAAAAATTTACAAAATAAAATAAAAAAAATAAAAGATTTTTTTTGACATTTTGCCTTTCATCACTGTAATATCAGATGTCTTGTATTTTCTTCCATTTCTTCCCAGTGTCTTACTTTTCTTTTATCTTGTCTTCAAAGAAGTTTTAGGCCACAGTAAAGCTACATACAGAATATAGGGTACTCCCATATACCCAACATCCTCCTCCATTTCCCCTTTCCTATTAATAATCTTTTTACATGGGGATGGTACATTTGTTACAACTGATGTATAAATATTTAAACATAACTACCAACCATAGTCAATGGTTTACATTATGGTGTACATTCTAGATCATACACTTTTATAAATTTTTGATGAAATTTAACATGGCCTGTATCCATCATTGCAAGATCATGCAGAATACTTCCATTGCCCTATAAATACCCCTCTTCAATCTATCCTATTTCTCCTTCCCCCTTCTTTC
>JAQZBX010019481.1:22750-33870 GCA_029593785.1 Cabassous unicinctus | reverse complement strand
AAAAGACGTAACAAAAAAAAGCACTGTCTACACAAAAGCTATTAATAGTATTAGTAATAGAAATAATAACTTTCATTTTTATTATATCTCAGGAACAGTTCTAAGTATTTTATATACATTATAACACTCAATCTTTATACCAAAACAGAAAGCAAATACTATTATTATCACCCTTTTTAACTGTAGAAACAGATTTAGAGGTGAAATAATGTGCCCAGTGTTATATAGTAAGTCAATCTTTGACTGAAGATATTAATTTTTGTCAACTCCAAAGCATGAACTCTTAACCATTGTGCCAGCATTTACTAAACTGTAGATCCTAATCCATTAAAAGGCCTCAAAAATCAATGTAATGAAAAATCGAACGGTACTTTTTGGTAAAAACAATATAAAAAGGATAAAAATATTACAGTGCATGTTAGCTAGGAAGGATAAATATTGTTTGGAAAATTTTTATATCAGTGAAATATGTGTGTGAAGGTGAATTGGTTTTAATGTAAAATATACTTCTCATTTTTTAGTTTCAAGAATGTTTGATAAACAAAGCATTATGCTATATTGATTTTCCAGCTTTGAGGCAAGAAAATAAAACAAAGCCTAATATCATTGCCATGTAAAGAGCAAGGGGAAGACAATCAAGGGGGATTATTAGAGAGGTAGGTAGGGGCTAGATGTTGGAAGATTTTATAAGCTGGCCTATAAATTTGAACTTTATCTTAAGGGAAATGAAAAACTACCAAAGGATTTATAAATTAGAGTGGTGATAAGATATGTATTCTTAAAATATCCTTTTGTAATGAAGTGAGGCAAGAAAAATCCAGAGATATTTATTGGTCAGTAGAATGTTGGGATTATCTAGGGAAGCAAAGAGGGTGGCTTGGATGAAGGTGTGGTAGTGAGTATGGAGAAAATCACATGGAGGTATTTTAGAGGGAAGAATTGACAGAACAAGTCTATGATTTTTTCTTTAATGTTTCTTTGCATAATTTTGTGTACTGTTAATTACAGTGAAGCTCCAATATTAAACCTACTTTTTAATTTTATGTTTTATAATGAGGAGTATTTAATATTGTTATAAAATATTTTAAAATTATGTTTTAAATATGTAAGATTCAGAACCATAAATTATAATTTTTACAATAAAAGTAATGCAAGTTATTTATAGGAATGAAATCTGTGCAAAAAGTTTTATGTAGTAAAAATTGGGAATCAACACTCCCAAAAATGTTAGCATGAATGAGTTTTTATTAACTATACCTATTATTATTTTCTCAAATAGGTTGAGATCAATGCTAGATAGTTGCTATGGATTATGCAAAAATTGCATAAAAGTAATGTGTTGTGGTTGCAAATATATTTTGAGTAGATGTACCAAAATTGATATAAACAGAAATCAAAATTACAATTCTGTCTGGTTGTACCTTATGTTATACTAACCTTACTTAAAAACAAAACAAAACTGACTTTCTAAAACAAAAAACCAAGAAAGAGAGAAAGGTGTCTGTATCAGTCAGCCAAAATGGTGCTGATGGAAAATACCAGAAATCTTTTGGCTTTTATAAAGGGTATTTATTTGGGGTAGAAGCTTACAGTTACCAGGCCATAAAGCTTAAGTTACTTCCTTCACCAAAGTCTATTGCCACATGTTGGAGCAAAATGGCTGCCGATGTCTGTGAGGGTTCAGGCTTCCTGTGTTCCTCTCTTCCCAGGGCTTGCTTCTCTCTGAGCTCAGCTCCTCTGCTAGCTCCACAAGGCCAGCTGTAGACTATCAGGCGAAGGGCTTGTTTCTCTCTTCCTGGGGCCTTTTCTCTTGGCTCAGGACCAAGCTTTTCTGTGAGCTGACTTCCCCGGTCTCCAGCTCAAAAACTCCAGCATCAAAACTCCAATTCTCTTCTCTGCCATGTAGTTTTCTCTGTGAGAAAACCCACCATGGGGGCAGGAACTCAACATCCTGCTGAGGTGGCCCAATCAAAGCCCTAATCATAATTTAATCATGCCCAGGTACAGACCAGTTTAAAAACATAATCCAATATCTATTTTTGGAACTCATAAACAATGCCAAACTGCTACAGTGTCTTATGACTAAGTCTATTACCTTTAGGCAAAAAAGAAAATCAATACAAAACATGATGAAAGAACTTTAAAGAGCTCCTTAGAATCATAAGCAATTTCTATTTCCCTTAAAAGTTTGATCACTATGTTTTACCCAAAATAATTCAAACTAAATAATGAAGACTCTACAAACTCTCAGACAAGGATAATAGTGTCTATGTCATGGGCTCGTTATGAGGATTGGATGAGTTTATGTTTGTAAAACAGTTTATAATAAGCATTATCTGGGCCTTTGAAAAAGAAGGAAAAGAGAGAGGGAGGGAGGATGATCATTCACTGATATTTATACTCAAGAAAGACTTGCAGAAAAAATGCATGTCTTTTTGAGTTTATTTAAAAGGTGTGTAATAAATGGAATGGACTGAATGGTATCAATCACTTCCACAATTATGAAACTGTTTTCATTAAAGACGTAATAGTTGACACTGCTTCACCATTCTTAAAGGATAAGTGAACACTGAAATCACCCTTGGCAAAATTGTATTCACCACTCATTTCAGTATGCTGATAATTGTACTGGAAGCTTCTGACACTAAGAATACAATCTACATGCCTGGAATGATCCTTAACTACCTGGAGTATATATTTTCAGTTTACAAACAAAATCATTATATTTTGGTTCATTGAATGGTCATGTTTAGCATGTTTATTTAGACTATACATAGGTTACCCACCTTTATTTATTTCTCCAAATTATTATAAAAGAAAAAAGTCAAATTTCCCATATTTTGTTTTATAAGACGAGGCAAGAAATCATAGTATAATTAAGACAATATAGAAAATTTGACTCATCAAAAGGAAGTTCTTTTCATGAGCCTGAATAGAAGTAATTTGTTTTAAAGCAGGGTCTACTGCTTCAAGATGAGAGGAGAGAATAACAATTAAGTGCACCTAAATGTTCACATGCATGTACAGATTTGCACAAATGTGTATATATGTGCACATAAATGTTTTTCAATTCTTATTAGTATTAGTCATTCTTATTTTTGCATTAGTCTGGAAAGACATACAGCATACACAAGTAGGGTCATAGATAAAATAAAAATATAGTAGTCATATAAAGGATCTATGTTTATATCTAAACCATAAAATATTTTATCATGAGAGGATAATAAACATGTAAGAAATCATAATCACTCAGATTTGTTCTATCTCATTTTCAAAATTATACTCAATAATAAAAGTCATCACTTACTGAGTGGTAGCTGTTACCAGGCATTTTACTAGAAGTTTTCAATATGTTACCACATTAATCCTGAGAACAACTCAGCAATGTCGGTATTATCTCCCTTTTCAAGGTCAAGACTGAGACATAGTGATGTTCAGTAAATAACAACCAAAATATATTGCTTCTCACATTAATTTTTAAAATCTCCCATGATTTAACACAAAAATGAACAAGACATTTCTCAGGCAGAGCTATTTGAAAATACAAAGTTTACTGTCACTCCCTAACAGTTTATTCCTTTGACGACAATCAAAATTATCCCTTTTTGTGCCTACTTTTGCACTTTGTAATCATACTACTTACATCATTTTATTACATGCAGCTCTATTCTCTATTTTTCTGTACTAAATAATTGATCAAACTTTTATATTTGCATATCAAATAAATGCCACAAATGATACTTCCATAGGTTTGTGTCTTGCCTCACCAAATAGACTGCAACTCTGTTGTGGACAGAGGCTGTAAGCTATGTAGTGAGCTCTGAGCCACCTAGGTCTATGCAAGGAATTTAGGTGGCCTTTTATCCATCATATCATAAATGCATTTTTCCAAGAATGCTGCAAGAGACATTTAATAGTTTAGCAACTGCTCAGTCATTTGGCGTAAAACAATTTAATAAATTTGAAATATTTTTACTTCATTGAAGTAAATTTCTCTGCCCTTTGAGGTTTAGGATCCTTTCTCTATCTGGGGTTTATGCATAATTAATGGTAGCATTTTAAACATACATTAATGTACCAGAATCATAGAATTATTAATCTAGATAGATTTTTCCAACTCTTTTGATGCACTTCTCTAACCAAGTGCCAATTTACACAGATAGAATACATAGATAGGGAAATATTGAGTAAAATATATACCAGAAATATTGCATTTCTTGGCATTATTACAAGGAATAAAAACTACGGTTGGAAAATCTCAATATAGAACTAAAAGCAATCTATCACTGATAATTACAAATAGTCATATAATATAGGATTAGCTAAGCAAAAATAATCTCAATGAAAATTAAAATCTTGTTCACATGTGCTCACATATATATAATATGGATACTTAAACATTTATTTTGGCTGAGACAGCCTAGAGTATATTTTTCACCATTCAAGGAAAATACAAAGCCAAAAAAAAAGTAGTATTATAGATTAATGTAAACTTCAGTTAAATAAGAAGTTTAATATGAGTCAGTTTACTTTGAGTGAGAGTAACTTTCATTTTTATGGCTCTGAAATCTCTGAGGTTTTCAGATGAAGAGGCCCTTTAAAACATTGTTACTTTTTAGAACGTTAAATGCTTGGAAAAGGCCCCAAATAGTCCTCATACCTGTAAACTGAGAACAGAATTCATCATACCCTAAGAATGCAGGAAAATGAAGCAGAGGGAAGGAAAACACATATGGTATTTCACATGGGAGAGCATGAGGCTAAGTTTCTCCTTGTTATTCAAACTTAAGCTAAAAATCCAGAAACTGTAAAATCAAATAACCTAAAACAATAATGACAGTCACCAAGTGTTTCTCAAGCTTCTTCCAGTTGTGGCATATTAATCAGTTCAAATGGAGAAGGTAAATGTTTAATTTGCTAATCCTTGAGTCAAATTTCACCTTTATGCAGTTCGAATTCAAAATAGAGAATAGAAAGGGAAGATAAAGGGAAATAGCTAAATTTCTATTTAATGAACATTTTGCACAACTGAAGAAGTCACACTGATGATAATGGTGGCTTTGTGGATAATTTGTGCAAAAATAAGCCAATTATGCACAAACACATACATAAAAGTGCACACCAAGTCTCTCTTTACCAGTTGCATGATGAAACTTGGGAATATTTGAAAAATAGCTTTCAGGCAATTGGATTCAAGTGCAAAGTCTGATTGCCTCAACCTTGGGACACCTAGTTCAGTTGCTTATGTCCTTTTTTTTTCCTGTTGTTGATGTGGCATGCTGTGTTATAGAGGTTTAAGCTTGGTAAACATATGATCTTCAGATAAATCATTGTTGTTATAAACTGCTCAAATGTTTCAATGTCCCGATCAAGGAAGTAATACAAGCTTCCTCTCATGCCTGTCTACCCACAAATTCCCACAAATTATTACATGACAATAATTTTCTGTATTTTCCTGAATATAATCATATATAGGAGAGAAAAAGCCCGTTCTAAAGAACTGGCTTGCTTATATCACTTTTTAAGGAATTTTAGAAGATACTGATGATTTAACTTTAAAATTTTGCTTAAAATAGTTTGTTCTATTGATTGATAAGAAATTACCTGTGGCAGGGTGCTTTCTTACTCCCCCCTTTTAAAATGAATTATTCTAAATAAAAATTACTGATAATCTCTCAAGATTCATTCAAATTTTTATATTACTTTTGTGTTATCACTGACAATTTCTACTTTAAAAATGAATATAACAATTTTGTATTTTTATCATTATTCAAAATAGTATTACTGATGATGAACTTTCTTTGGGTAGATATAAAGCAGCATGAAACATGGATTCTGTCAAATAAAAAGAATAAATAAACTCCTGCAACTCATTTTCTCAAACATCCACTTCCTTTGCATTTTGTATTCTATCCTATAATTTCTTTTCAAAGTAATTTCCTCCTTGAATTTATATATTTGTCCATTCATAAAACACTTTATTTTAATTTCCCCCATGTTTCAGGTACTAGGCTATTTTCTGGGAACACGGAGATTAAAATAAATTATAGACTTCATCCCCAAAGAACTTCCAGCAACTGTGGGAGACATTCAAGAACTTGCCAATTACTATACAATTAGAAAGGTGTCCGTGATGCAAGCTCACAGTTACACAATTTTTGAGGGGCGCCTGACTTCAAGAAAATTAGAGAAGTCTTCAAAGGAAAGGTAATATTTAAAATGAGTATCTACTGGCAGGTATTTTTTAATAAGGTCAGCAAGGTAAGTAAATGTGTGCCAGGTAAAGAAAATGATATCTGAAGTGATTCAGAGGCAAAGTGAACACGGCTTATTCAGGAAACTGCAAGAATTTTTATAAAACTGTAAAAGAGATAACTCTTGAGGTTGCAGCAAGAGCATAAGATAGAAGTGTTTAAAGGCGGAAGATGATAAGGATTCTTGTTAATACATCTAAAACGTTTGGGCTCTTGCCTAAAAGCAAAAAGGAGCCTTTGAATGATTTTAAGCAGGTGTTAATAAGGTTTACATTTTAGAAAAATCACTCTAAGCTAGTGGGCTAGTGAAATCTATCTGGAATCAAGAGCAGAAGATACATTTGAAAGGTATTGAGAAAATAGAGAAGACAGGGCTTGGTGATGAATTGGATGGCACAGGAAAGTGAAAAAGCAGAGTTAGGATTGCCTTCAGGATTCTGACTTGGCCAACTGAATTGATGCTGTGGTATTAATAAGATAAGAAATACCGTGATGGGGAGGGTTTGGAGTGAAATATAGCAAGGGCAATTTTTGACATGTTTTTGGGTCTCAAGGAATTTGATGCAAGTAGGTAAAAATGTCAGTTAGGCAACTGGAAATATGGGTCTAGAATCGAAGATACAAATCTGGACTGGAGGAGACTGTAAGTGGTAGGTAAAGGATAAGATGTCTGGGAGGTATTTAGAATAGAGTAACCAAAAGACCACTATCAAATTACATCCCCATATATTAAATCTGTTCTATTGCAAATTTTGTAAAGGAAAAGCAGAGAGAGAGCAACTCAAATATTATTCAGATTGATTTTCATATTTAGGATATCAGAGAGCACTGATATGGTCATTGACTCTGCACAAGAGGGACTAGTTTTAATTTGTGCACTTGTCAAGGGTAGACCTAAGTTCTCCTACTCAGATGTTCTATATAAGGTTTAGTGTTTGTCTTTTCATGTATAATTTGTATTAGCCACCTGCTAGTTTTACCATATTTGGAGAAAAAGATATGAAGCAGAATTGTTGAAGGTCACCTAAAATATTCAGAAGAAAAGCAAGCCTAAAATTTTAATGTGATTGACATTGTTCTCCAGTGATCAAGTGTTGCAGTTATTACATTTATCATTCTTGTAAGAAAATGAAATGAGTTAATCAGATTAAATATTAGGTGAATATCAGGATGTATATTGTAGAAACCCTAGAGAATAAGGCTTGATATTTTTGGCTATATTAGATAAAAGTGGCAAAGACAATGCCATGTGCTCATGGGCTCATTTCCTTTTCCTCCTAGGAATAAACTAATCTACATTTGCCAGCTTCTCCTGCAGGTAAATGGGCAATATGCTTCCATTTTGGCCAAGGAATTGGGAACAAAAGTGATGCAAGTTACTTCCAAGCTGTATTAGCTTCCTTTTGCTGCATAACAAATTGCCACAAATGTAGCAGCTTAAAACAACACAAATGTAGTATCTTACAGTTTGCATAGGTCAGCAGTGTCAGCAGAGCATAACTAGATTCTTTGCTCATTATCTCACTGTGTGTTGACTGGGCTACAGTTCTCATCTGAGGCTCCAGGTCGTCTAACAAGTTCATTATTGTTGGCAAAATTCATTCCCTTGTTATCAAGTAATCCACCTTGTTAATAATCCATTGTGCCAGAGTGAAATCCCTCATATACACATCTCTGAGGGAACTGCGAGCCACATAGAGAAGCCTCTTGTGCAGGAAATGTTGAAATGGTGGAGGAGTTACAGCTCATAGTGGTGCATGCATCCTGTCTCAGTGTGGGTAAAAGCACCTGAGAGTCCCTTCAAAGAACTGAGTGGGCTGACAAATCTGTAGGGGCTTAGGACCAGGAACCCACAGCATGTGTGAAACTGTCTACTAGGCCAATACTGAGCCAATGAGAATAAAGACCGATACCAAAGACCAGGCAAGAGCTGTCACTCCTCTGTGGAAGCCTGTGAAAACAAAGCATGGTACTCAGTAGGGACAACCGTCTCCTGATATCAGAATGATATATATACATGTCCCCCTCTAAATTTCAATCAGATCGTGTTCAGGGAGAAGGGGAGGAAGTGAAGTGGAAGGGGAAAGGGAATAAATCAACTTAATTTGACTCCTTAATGGTCCACATTAAATGTGGAAGTGACTGGGTTTCTGAACTGGCAATACTGGGCTTTCTACCACTAGCTGAAGTAGAAGCCCAAATTGAAGTCATTGGTGGAGACATATGTAAAATTACATTTAAAGGTGTAATATATTCCCTAAGACACTTGATGGAAGACTTTTTAATTAAAATTTCAATAGCCACTAATATTTAAAAAGTGAAAAAAAAGGTCTTCTCAAATAAAAAATTAATGAAGGGCCATACTGAAGTGTACTGTCTTATGGCTTCTTTCTTTCTGTCTAATTTGTAAACCTTCCCTTGGACTCACCCTCTGCTGCCTTTACTTTATACTCCAAATATTACCTTGAAGAAATCTCATCCATACCCATGTCATCCATAGATGATGCCGAGTCTCTACTTTCAGCCCAGATATTGATCTGGAGCACCATGCCCTCATGTTCCAGTCTTTACTGGACAGCGTTGTTGAGCACTTTTCTATCTCTTAGGAAGCTCCAAATCAGCATGTGCTCCATATCCTCTCTGCAACTCCTCTTGCTTTTCCAGCCTCAGCCATTGGCAAAACTCAATCACTGAAATCAGAATTCTACACATTCCCTGAGTTTCCTTTTTCCATATTCCCAACATGTACTTCCTTACATAAATTCTACTTCCTCAGTCTCTCACTTTTGCCTCTTTGTCTCACACCCCATTACCTCTCTAATATCAGATTTCAATTATTTATTTGCAGGACTATGGTATAGTATTACAATATATGCATATACCACATTTTAATTGCTCCATTCTCCCGGTGATGCTCAGTTAGATTACCTTCAACTCTTCTACTCCACACGCTAACTGCAATATCTTCTTACCTATTTCTCAATGTGACGCTTACTCTGGGGTACATTGACTGGAACAGCTAGGTCTTGGGGAGTATGCATACCCTAATTCATTGAATATTTCCTGATTCCTCACCAGAATTCCTGCTTCAGTTTAATTCCCGGCAGCAGCTCACAAGGATCTTTATATATCCATGTTAAAATCCCTGGTCAGTTTTGGACATGGCAAAAATTTCTCCCATTTTGTCACTTTTCTTTCAGCTTTCTCTTTGGCATCTTTCATGGAACGTAAATCTTCCATTTTGATAAAATCATTAACTTCAGGGATTCTTTTGTCCTTGATATTTGTGCTTTTGGGAATCTTGTTGAAAATATCCTTCCTAATGCAAAAAAAATCACAAAAATATTATTTTCTTGATTTTGGTGATGCCTATTATCTACATGTTGACAATTCTGACTTTATCCTTCATTTTCCTCATTTTTTTCTCTCACCTTCCTCCATCCCACCCCCAATGTATCCCATTCTGTGCCCCTTTCCCAATTGCCAGCTCACTAGTTTAGTCTCCTATAAAATGTACACTCATTGTCATCAACCAAGCCCTTGTTTTTTCTTTCTCCATTTAGAATTTTCATCCCCAGTACTTGCATTTTTCTTTAAAATTCATGGTTTGCTTCATATTTTAGTGTTTTTCCTTATCTTTTGTACAGTTTAAGTTTTTCTTCTGTTGCTTTAGTTCTGCTTTTTTGGGTAACAATTTCTTCATTAGCTGTTTTATAACATAGTATTCAAGCTCCTCAGGTAACTGAGGACTTGTATTTTGTTGGATCTTCCAATTGCTTTGACTAGTTTTCATTACTGGTGAAGAGTTACAGAAACCTCAGCTCTAACTTGTGCTCCCTTTGGTTTCTGGGTGGTAATTTTCGTGTTGCAGCCTAGACTCATACCAGTCCACCCCTGCCCACTTCTCGGAAATTTCTTGTAACTCTGCCCCTGCCATTGCTTTTATCCCGGAACCTGATCCTCTGTTCTGATTAGCCCATGGTGCAGGGGGTGAGAGTGGAGGTTAGGGGCTCCCTGGTCTCTCTGCACTACAGCTCCCTGCCACAGCCAGACTCCAGTTCTCTTTGTGGCTTAACTTGTGCTGGCTGAGGGTGGGGCTTGTGCTGCTGTATTCATGCCGCATGAAAGTGAAGTCTAGGGGAGAAGAAGGGCGTGAATAGGAAGTCTAGCCTAGACTGTGCCTCGTTTGAGGATCCAGGTCTTCCCAGTTCGCAAAGTTCCCACTTTCCACTACCCTTGTTCCATCAAGATCCATCCATCTTTCCTCTATTTAAAGGTTTTCTTGTTTATTTGTTTAGTAGTTGAGTAGAATTTCCCACGGTAGTTGCTTTACATGCTCCAAGGAACAGGATTCCTATTGTATTTTGTACTCTGGTGTCCTTCACTGAGAATATAATGTGAATAGTGCCCACCAGAATTTTGCAGTGATAGGCTTGATTCTGAATTCAGTACCCGCCTTATCTGTCCTATGTGTGGTTCTTCAGAGGAAAACAGGAGGCTGTGTTAACTCACCATGTTGTCCAGAAGCAGAAGAAACCATCCGTTGTCATATATGACAACCCTAACTACTGAAAGTGTCGGAGACTATTTCAATCATCACTCTATACCCAGCATGAGGTCCAGAGCCTGGCACATAGCAGAAGTGCAAAGTTAAGCACTTTGTTAAATCAATTTGTTAAATTAAATAGGAAGGAAAGGAAAAGTAATTTGCTTGTGACACAACAGAGAGAAAGAATAAAGAAGGAAATATAGACAGAAAGTAAATGAAAAATCGGGATCACTAACACTGTTGATCAGTTACACTTTTGGCTTTAATACTACCACTCAAAGAACCTCATAAGAAGCCTTTTTTTTTTT
Organism: Cabassous unicinctus; assembly: GCA_029593785.1. Taxonomy (NCBI): domain Eukaryota; kingdom Metazoa; phylum Chordata; class Mammalia; order Cingulata; family Chlamyphoridae; genus Cabassous; species Cabassous unicinctus. The sequence goes on along the minus strand of JAQZBX010019481.1, from coordinate 22,759 downwards.
TTTTTTTTT
>JAQZBX010019481.1:0-22650 GCA_029593785.1 Cabassous unicinctus | reverse complement strand
CAGCATCAGTATAGTCACAGATATGTTTTTCTCAGAGTAAAATTTGATTAATGTCAAGGTGTGCACATCAGTGAAAAAATGTACTATAAATTAAATCTATAGTCCTTTATTGCATATACTACAGATATGAAAAAGCTCATTTGTCTGGGATAAATACTCCGTGGGCTGTAACTATTGCTTCCTGACCATTAACTTCCACTTTCTGAATCTACAACAATGAAGAGACCATATTTATAGAAGTATTGATAGGGCAGACTTCTTGTCACAGAAAATCAAACCAATCAGGGTTTAGTATGCACATTTTGATTCTTTGGGTTTATATACAGTTGTTCTACTGAATTTCTGGTTGCTCTTGGAAAGGATTTTTAAATAAATGTCCATCACAGGTATTCCATTAAGATCATCTTGTCTGAATTGGAACTCACTCATAAAGCATAAGCTGTATTTTTTAGCTTTAGCTCATAGGAAACCAGAGGGATTTCTTTTTTAATTGAAACTTCAGATTAACTTTAGAGGCATAAGGCAAAAATGGTTTGGTGTTCATCCAGAGGAGTTCTAGTTACTGAAATTCCAAAATGAGCTCATTCTAAGGAAGCCTCACCTAGAGGATAGGCCTCAAGGAAAGCAAGGCAACTACCAGCGTGCAAAGTGCAAAATGAGAGTTAACGAAGTGGATGTAAATGGCTTCACCAGAACTCAAGGACACAATTTTGCATCACAGCCTTAAACAAAGTATAGGAAGGGGAGGTTCATAGAATTGCATCTGCTCTAAATATCCAATACTTTCGAATCATGGAGAAACATGGAATTAAAGCTTTCTGTGGTAAAAAAGGAAAAGGTTCTCAAAATTGAATATTATTTGAATTAAGTAAAAGGAGAAAATGCTTTTTGGCTTTAAAGACTAAATTTGCTCTTCATTTTATAAGCTATTAGTCATTTCTTCTAAATTACTTTTTAAAAGGTATGGCATTTCCTTAAATGCATTTCTTTTTACCTATAAGAAAGGGCTCCAACCAGACTACCTACATTTTTATGCAGAGTTCTAAAATAAATTTAAGTTTTTGTTCTTATCTGACAAACACATTTATTGAAATTGTGGTTTGTATTTTGGGTAAATACAGTACAGAGACATAGGAAAGCATTGTCAACATTAATCAACTTTCTCTTCTGTTCTAAGTTGGAATAAAACATTCCTAAGTGACATAATGAGACCACTCTTTATATAAGGCAGATAAAATCCAGATAGTTTTTGGTTTGTTTCCTCAAATCTTGTCAGTCCTTTCCAGCTAAAAATTCTTTATTTAAACTGAAACAGATATGGAATCCTAGTACATATATTTAAATTCTTATAGCTTTCTCAAAACATGATTTTCTTCCTTTCTTTCGTCATTGAGATGGGGTCTCAGGCGGGCCCGTCTTGAAGTCTGTATCTCTTCTTTGAGTTAATGACGAATGATTCCCATCCTATTGTGCTTAACGTTTCTATAAAAACATAGAACAACTATACAGTATAAGGAATAGCTTCACAGTGTAAAATCCAGTTGAATTGACAAAATATTTGCCACTTACAGCCCTCAGAATGGACCAAGACCTTTCCTTTCCAATCATTTTGCAAATATGCTGTAAAAATATGTATATATTTGCTTACAAATATAAATCTATCTTATAACTGTCATATGTTATGATAGAAACAAACATAATATCACAAAAATATAACATAGCTTAAAATGAAAGAGGCTATAAGTGATGTTAAATTATTTATCACAATTTAATTTTTATAAATAATTTAATGAATTTTTTTAAGCTTGGAAAAAATATTTTTAGTAGACAATTGAATATGTGTGTGTGTTATGTGTCTTGATTGATAAGCACTAATGTAAATAGATACATTAATTTATTAATATAAAACATTTTAAGCAAATTTAAGAAGCCAATAAACATTTGGAAAATATTTACCACAAGTATGAAAGAATAAGTTGCCACATTTTTGTCCTATTCAGGAAACTTAATATATAGGAATGATAACAGAACTAATAGAAAGATAATCAAAGAATCTTTAAAGAAAAAAAGCAAAAATTGAAAATTTTGAAATAATCACTTGTAATATAAAACCATCAATATACTGGTGATAACCTGTCAATTTTTTTTCTTTCATTTGCTCTTTTTTAATGATTATATACTCATAGATCCAATTCAACACTGTTAGGAGGACAGTGACTTGTTACGTACTTCTTGGAAAGCAATCAAGAGCTTCAAGCATATTTATACATTTTGACTGATAATTCTACTTCTAGAAATTTTTATATTTATGTAATCATAAATATGGACAAAAATGTATTTTATAAAACATTCATGTTGGCTCTTATTAACAAAACCTTTGAGTAGATAAAATATCCAAACATAGAGGAATTATGACTAAATTATGGCATATCTGGCAGATGGAATATTACAGGGCCCACCCAAATTAAAATTTTGAAGAATTTTTAATAATGCAGGTGAATGCTCACAATAGACTATTAAATAAAAATAATAATAAAGTCATATCACTATAAAATGTGTACAAAATTTCTTGAAGATAATATATAGGATAACCTAATATCTGTGCAAAAGTGTCCTCATCTTTAAAATGGAGAAAATACTAGTATCTAGTTCAGAAGCATGCAGTGAATATAAATTAAGGTACTACAAGTGAAGTCTTTAGAGCAAACCCACAGTAAACAGTATATAAATATGAGCTACTATTATTAAGAGTTAGCTCTTATGGGAGTGTTAGGTCAGAAACAAACCAGAGGGACATTCTGTTATTATTCCAAAACACTTCAGAGAAGTCTTTTCTTTGTGTGTGAAGAAAGCAATGATAACCAGCAACTTCAAAATTAGGAAAGGGAAAGCATAAAGTACATCTCCCTGTTTTCAGTTAATGAATGAATTGACTCCATCACTGGCCAAGACAATCAAACATCAGATATTAAGGGTCAAAAGCTAAATACCTCAGAACTGTCAGATCTGAAATGAAGTTCTGGTTACCACTCTGTCTACTGGGCAAAGGTAAAGAGTGGAAAAACGCAGTTACTCATACACTTGGCCTCTATGTATTTGGCTCCTACCTGATAGTTGCTGAATATGCTCTATCAAGTGGGGTCTTTGGTGTCAGTCACAAAGAAAGGGTCCACTGATTTCTAAGTCTGCAGGGGTGGAATAGTGATCAAGTGGTTGAGAGGGTACCTAAGATGAGGTAAAGCTAAAAAGTAGAATCTAAGGTCTATTTGTGAGAGATGGATATTTCCTTCTATGATTGATAAAAGAAGGGAGCAATAAGTGTCTACCTTTAAACATATGTGCTAGATACTGGGTTTGATGTGTAGTATGCACAAAAGTTCTTTAGCATTTCCTATTCCTTTAGTTTTTTTGTTTGTTTGTTTGCCAACAAATCTGTCAGGCAGGTATCATATTCCCCATTTTACATATGTGGAAACTGAAGTTCAGTGAGTTTTAGTAACTCATTCAAGGTCTTGGCTAATAAATGGACGAGCAATGATTCAAAGAGATGATTTGAGTCTTCCAATCTTCTTTTTACCATGTCATTTTAGAATAGTGGGTCACCTCTCTTGGGCCCACAGATGGCAATTTAGCTCCTGGTTCAGATTTTGAAGAAGTCTCCCCAATCTTATAGATCTTAAAAGCCAATGCCCAGCTTGCATACGCTGCAACAATGCAGTGTAGAGAGACATAGATGTCCATTCTCTGTTGTGATATCTTTGTAACACTGCACTTTGCACAGAACCTTTTTTTCAGTATCCATGCTGGGGAAGTAATTCTGAAATTGCATTCTCCTTAGAATGGGGGATAAACAAGTTCACCAATAAACAAGCTGGAAGAATAAAATGAGATCACAGGGTCAAAATACAGTGCCCCACCAAAAGCAAATAAATGAAGAAAATATTTGTAGAGTCACAGCTCTGGTTCCAGCTGTATGCAATAATTTACAAACAGCTTATTTTCTTCCCAGATGGCTTCAGAGTTTTCTCAAAGAATATCAGTGGATATTTGCTTTTCATTTGTTCAACTAAAGAGATATTTTAGGATTATTTTCAAAATGAACAGATGGGACCTCAAGTTTCCACTTCTAGAGAGACCATTGTTAAGTGTCACCTTTTTCAGCTCCTGCTGATTGAAGTTGCAATAATCTTAGGGTCCAAGTTCTAGATCTAGCACCATTACAAAAAGTACTGTGAGATGTGCAGGACCTGTTTTACTTAGCTCTGACTGGGAAAAAAAACAAAACAAAACAAAAACAACCCCACAATATTGTGATTGACTCAAGGGTTTTAGAATTGAAACCAGAATTACCATATTAGAATTAGAAATAGTATATGTGAAGGTTCCTACACAGTCATTTCATCTTTTAAACCTCTTTAATTTCTCCCTGCCCATTTCAAAATAATATACATTGCTTTCATTGCTCTTTTTCCATAATCCAATTAAGTACATCAGGTATAAAAACATGACATTTGAGGTTGAGTTTACATTAACTTCATATCAAGACAGTCAAGGCACTTTAAATTGTAGTATTTTGAACAGTGTGGAAATGGCTTTAATAGAAGATTATAAAGAATGATTTCAGTAGTCAGATCTAGTTATTTCATTTGTTATAAATGAAGGGGGGAATGGCTCTCAGAGTCATTCATCTCAAACTGAGGTCTGAGATGTCTCTGCAAGAATATTTTAATTTGTTTTTATTTTGTTAATCATCTGAAAATAACTTTTTTGTATTCTGGATTACCTGGGTGTCCTACTTGTAATCAAATTCTGCAAGGAGAGTTAAGTACTTGCATTTTTTTCTGCTTATAATTGAGATCCCACAAAGAAAAGACCAAATAGAGTCACAGAAATCTGAGCAAGGAAATGTTTTTCGATACTTTGATTTAAAAAAAGAGAGACCTAGGAATTGAGCCATCACACAGCACATGGTAAACTTCACAGCAGCAGCAACCAAGCGGTGCTATGGCAGGCATTGTGGACCACGTCCTAGGAAATGTATGCTTTGCTCCTGTGTTTGCACTAACAGTTAACAGCTTGTTAAAACCAAGCATAGCAATAATTGCAACAAATTTTTTCCCTTTACTAAGTAAACCAGCACCAGACATTCATTTGATGCAAATTTCAATAATACTGTAACATTCAAGTGAACAGGACAGCTTTACAGAATTATCAAGTGACACCTCAATAAACAGACATTCAAGGATTGCTTCCTGTCAGTTTTATTAAAGTACAAGATCTATTGTCATGAACTAGCAAACAAAGCCTTAATGTTTTTAAACAATATTCTGAATATATGAAATCAAGCCAGCTAGACTTCTTTTCATTTATGTTGTTAAATTAAAAATATAGAAATAAATGTAGAACAGGAGCTGAGATGCCATCTTTTTACAGTTAACATGTTGTGGTGAGGAGGCCTCTAGAAAGGCACTTGGGAGACCTGGGGTCTAGTTCAAGCATTTTTCTTTATTCTATTATTTTGTCCACATTAATTAACCTTCCTATTAATTATCTTTCCTCATTTTATACACCACTAAAGTTATTCGACATAAGGTTATTTCGAAGGTCAGTCCAATTAAAACAGTTTATGTAAAAAAAAAAAAAAAACTCTTTAGACATCTGATATAAATTCATGTATCATATTTTTAGCTCCCTAAAATATAAAAACTCCATGAATAGAGTACTTTTGCCACATTCCCACAGAGAATTCTTTATCTTCAAATGAAGAATAAGGTGATTGATTACAATGTTATTCTAGATAAAATGCCAGAAAGAAAGAGCAAAGCAAATTCATTAATCACTATAATTTGAGGCCTATATTATAGTAATCTTCTAAGAGACCATGTTTAATCTTAGACATTTTAATACAGTAGGAATTTCATTAGATATTTAATTGTCTGATAAGACTTTAAAGTCACTTCTTTTAAACAGAGTCACTTCATTCATTTAAATTTGGTGGAGGCACTTGTGAATGTGTGATGTGCTAGTGTACAATTGAAGGAGGTGAATTACCATTTATAATCGACAAAAATCACAAAGTTTCTAAGTCCTTTGGGACATTAATTTATTGGCAGAGAAACAGTTACCTACTATTTTTATTAACAACTGATCAACCAGAGACTCCTCAAAATGATCTCCTCCTCTAAGTATAAAAATAAATTATTTGTACATCAGTGGCTCTCAGCCATAGGTGATTTTGCCTTCCAAAGGACATTTGGCAATGTCAAAAGATATTTTTGGTTGTCACAAACTGGAAGAGGGGATGAGAGGTGGGCGTGCTACTGGCATCTAGTGAGTAGAAGATGGTGCTAAACATCCTATATTGTATAAGACAAATCCCCACCACAAAGAATTATTCGACTCCAAATGTCAACAGCATTGAAACTGAGAAACCCTGTTGTAAACTGAAATTACAAATTTATTCCCTTCTGATCAGATCTATCAACAAAGTTAAAGGATACCTTTCTCCATTTGCTCTCCTTTCAAACCATGAACTAAAGGCTTTTATTCAACTCGTATAATTTTTCTTTCTTTTTGTTTTTATTGTTGCATTCCATCAGTCTCAAATATAAAGAATTTAAAATCTTTAAATATAGCTAAGTTGGGAAGTTATTTCTGCTATTTGGCAAACACAGTACCTTCATTAACATACTGTTTCTTGACTTGTTTTTCCAGAAAAGTTTCATTTTTTAGATAACTGTCAGGTAATATCTTTCTTGCTTTTGAAAACTCAGTTGAGGAAGCCATAGAAATCTTTTTGATCCCACTGTCCTTTTTCAGTGTGTGTAATTGGGTTGGCTGGGATCCTAAGAAGGACAGGTTGGGAGCAGTGGCAGTTGAGGGAGATTGGGTGTTGATACATGAAATGTATAGTACATGCTTATATTTATTTTCATGTTTGTTTGGCATTATTTTTTATCTTAAATTGGGTAAATCACTGTTGCTTAGAGTTAATTAATTTTTCATTACCGTTTCCATTTTCTGAAAGGGTCCAAAACCAATATCTAGGCAAACCATAATGGAGGCCTGTGGGTGGCTCTACCATTATTCTTGAAGGAGTGCAGCGCCACCTACAGGGATCCTTATGCATATAACTATTTGCTAAGAAGTGCTCTTAGCAAGAATTGAAATGCACATCGTGTGAAGGAGAATTGGACAAGTCTAGAATGAAAATAAATCAAAACAAACAAATAAATAACAGAAATCCAAAGGAAACATTTACATTCCACTGCACATCTTTCAGGTATGAACTTAGGCCTTTCTTCATTTCCAACTCTATAAGGAAATATTGCTTTCAAAACTCTGGATTCTTATAATCTATGGACTAGTTAATACTGTAATTACAATAATATTGTTTCACCATTTGTAACAAAGGTACCACACTAAGGTAAATTTTTAATAATAGGGAAAATTGTGAGTGTGTTTGTGTGTGGGTGTAATGGGAAGTATATACTTTCCACATGATTTTTCTGTAAACCTGCAACTGCTCTAATGAAAAAAACATATTGTTAAAAATCTGGATATTTAAGAAACTATAACTACAACTTAAAAATAAGAGGGCCATGCGTTCATTTAAAATGAAAATCCATTGAAAAGAAATCATGTGACTTTTTGAAAATCCACATGAAATTGTATAGATTAAACTGTAAAGAAAAAATGGAAAATGCTTTTGTTTTCCTTTACTCATTCTCTTCAAAAAATAGATTTATTCAATTGATTGCCTTCTTTCTGTTTTTTGGTAAAAGCCAGAACTTTATAGGTTTAAAAATTACATTGTTGACTTTTGATAAAGATAATAGAAAACAAGTTCTCCTCTTCATTACCCATGTCAACTTAACTAATGGAAAAATTTATACAGACACATCAGCCTAAAACAGTATCTGTGATGCCTGAAAGAGTCAGAGCCAAGTTTGGAGCAAGTCAGTTGTGAGTGTCTGGATGATAAGTCTCTTCATGAAAGGAAAAGAAGGAGAAAAAGGAGGAGGAAGAAGGGTAGAGGAGATACGGAAGAAGGAGGAAAGAAAACATGTAATTGTTCTGTAAGGGGAAAGTTGACATGAAACATAGTTAATGGTAATAGTCTGATGATATTATCTCGTAATCTGTAACAAACATCCCACCACAGTATTGTGTGTTGATGAAGGGGTGTTAGTATGGAAATTACACACATGTGCAGGATTGTTTTGTAAGTTCACAATCTCTGTAATAAAAATGTTATAAAAAAAAAAAAAATTATCTCCTTTGGAAATTAATAGATTAACTCCTGAAGGCCAGCAGGAGAGGCAAACTTTGGTAATTATCATCATTATATCTGTGTGGCCACTCTGTAGGTAAAATGTAATCACACTCTTTTATGAAGTGATAAAGAGCATCACCATAAATCTACTTCATTAATAGAATGTCCATTGTTTCCTTTTGGTAATTTTATTAAGCGTCAATTAAAACCAAGCCCTGCCTTTTCCCTTCAGGGAAGTAAAGTAGGAGGATCAGAATGTATTTTTAGTATGAAGACTAACCAAGCAAATTAAAATAAAACCATTAAGCTTAATGGAGTTTGAGAGACCAAGGGACAATTATTAGTTCAAAATAATGACCTTCACTCCAACTTCAAGGAAATGTGTAACCAATAGCAGAATTTCTCCCTACTTCCTCTTTGCTTCTCTCTCTTCTCCCTCTCTATTGCTCTATTGCATGCACTCTCTCGCTCTCGCTCTCTTTCTTGAGCTTAATCACAGCAAGTATAGAGGTGGTAGCATTCAATGGTCAACTAAGCTGATTGTGCTGTGCAATTAAATAACTTAAAAATATTTTTTTCCAGTAATATTAGTTTCCTCTGTTAGGATTAACATATCACTTCAGAAGTTAACCGTAGGGCACCGTCTACGAAACCAGGTTAAATAACGCTCATAAAATTTGGCCCTGAGGGATTTGCAACTGTTTATAGACTGAAAGTGGCACACTGGCTGTGATAAAATGAAAACTGTTGGGGGTAGAGTCATGGAAATAATTAAAAGAACTTAATTGTTTTCATAGGATTATATCTGTTTAAAAGTGCTGGGAAAAATCTTGTCCTTTCTCTGTTCTGATGTGGTGAATTAGGGTGCATCCACCAGATTAAGTTGCCCAGTATAGAGAATTTTAAATTGCCCCAGGCAAGAAAGTTAGAAGTAGAATTATGGCTTTAAATCCATTTGAAATATTGAATTCTATCTGTATGTGCATTTTTATTAAGTTTGTATGTAATTAAGTTTTACTCAAGCTTAGTGAATAAAATATAAATAAAACCAATAAAACCAAACCATCAAAAAGTCTGCTTTCCTCAATTATAACAAACATACCACAGCAATGCCAGGTGCTAAGAATAGGGTGGTACATGGGAATCCTGTATTTTATGCATGATGGTTCTGTAAACCCACAACTTCTCTAATAAATTAAAAAGAAAACATTGAATGAAACTATCCCCCATCAAGCAAAATTGCTTTATATCTGACTATGTAATGAATTATAACTTACAATATGAATTTAATGTGGAATGCCCCATTTTATATAGTTCTTTGCTATACAACTTTGTAAAATACACAGAGTAATTTATTTCTCTCTCTCTTTTAGATCAATGTAAGTGTTAAGACCATCCATCTAATACATATGAAGTGAGAACATACAGCATTCATATATATAAACTTATCTATATTTCTATAAATCCATAAATTTTTTGCATTATCCTGCTTATAAATAAATAAACAGACAAAAAGTTTCTGTGATTTGAAAAACTAAAATCTCTTTTGTAAAGGAAATATAAATCAAGAGGAAAATTAAGACAAATGAAGTATCTGTTCAGTCTTTACTTTGCTAAGGATCAAATTGCATTTGTCAAATAATCTAAATGAAATTCATAGAGACTAAGATGCCAAGTTGATACATGACTTGGAATATATTGGAAGTTATAAATTCTGGAACATTGCTAAAAGGAAAAAGAAAATGCTGCTGAATTTTTTACACAACACATGGGAATGCTTTACTATCATTTAGCATCAGCCTAAAAAGTACATTGTAATAAAGATAACTATGCATCCATCATTTTCCTGGATCTCTTCTGTGTTAGTCAGCCAAAGGGGTGCTGATGCAAAGTACCAGAAATCTGTTGGTTTTTATAAAGGGTATTTATTTGGGGTAAAGGCTTATAGTTACAAGGCCCTAAAGAGTCCAACTCAAGGTACCATAAGAGGTACTTCCTCACCAAATGTCTGTTGCCATGTGTTGAAGCAAGATGGCGGCAATGTCTGTGAGGGTTCAGTCTTCCTCTTTTCTCTTAAGGCTCCACGGACCCAGCTTCTTCCCATCTCAGCTATAGGCAGGAGGGCGCGTTTCTTTTTGGGTTCAGTTGCTCTGGTCTCTTCACAAGGTCAGCTGTAAACTATCAGGAGAATTGTTCATCTCTCTTCCCGGGACTGCAGAATCAAAGCTGAGAAATTCTTTCCTCTTCCGTGTCTATGGAGCTCTCTCTATTCCTCTCTGTGTCTCTTTCCCTGTCTTCTTAACTGAGTATCCATTCATATAGCCCCCACAGGGGGTGGGGACTCAACTGAGTTGCCCTAATGACATGGTCATATCAAAGCCCTAATCTTAACATAATTTAATCAAAGACATCTCAGCTGAATCTAATACAATCAAAGGGGATCATTCCCAGAAGAAAAGACAAGTTTACAAACATAATCAATATCTCATCTTGGAATTCATAAATAATTTCAAATTGCCACATCTTCTTTAAGACAGATTTTTAAAATCCACAGGTCAGTGTTATTTTAGTAAAAAATATTCTCTTTGATTAGTTGCTTTAAAAATGCATTTTCGAATATCTCCCTGTAAACACGCTGAGCTATAAATTGCTTTAAATAAAACAAGAACAAGAAGATTTCTTATTCATTGATTAACAAATTACTTTCTATTAGAAAAAAAAAGATTCTATTTTATTTATATCAGTCTAATTAAGATATAATCCAAAGACTAAAGGCAGCATGTCAGGAAGTGGGTGTGGCTCAATCGATAGAGCACCCGTTTACCATGTGTGAGGCCCCGGGTTCGCTTCCCGGGGCCTCCTTGTGAGGGCAGGCCAGCCCGCGCAGCGTGGTGGGCTGATGCAGCAGGACCTCACAGCAAGGGGGAGATAAGCAGACACGGAGAAGACACACAGCGAATGGACACAGCAAGCACAAGCAGCAAGGGGGCGATAAATAAATAAATAAATAAATCTTTAAAAAAAAAAAAAAGGCAGCATGTCTAGTGACTAAACTTCAGTCTTGACTATGCTGTCTATAATGGGAGACTTTGGAGAAATATTTATCTTCTCTGAATCTTGGTTTTCCTATCTAAAGAAATGCCATGATGATGATGATGATGATGGTGGTGGTGGTAGCAATAATTATACTGCCTCACTAGCTATTTTGCATATTGAGTGACAAACGTGTAAAAGCCTAGCATCCTGTCTGGCAGACACAAAATAGTACATAGCAGAAGTGGTCCCTCAATGTTTTGGAACAGCACAGATTTAAATTCCAGTGCTTGTCTACAAATTGTGAGTTCTTGGGCATATTTTTGAAAGACTTATTCTGTCGAATCTAGATAATATTCAAAAGTAGAGGTAAAAGTCCTGATATATAAAAGCATACCAAATGCTACTTTGTCTAACCAATGTGCTGTTTAGAACAGGCTGTGTCATGATGTAGAAACAAGCTCCAAAATCCTCTTGATTCAACACATAAAAATGATTTCTCTGTCATTCTTGGGTTTGAATCATGCCTCCTACAAAAGGCATGTTCAGGTGCCAACAACTCCCCTGTGGGTGTGAACCCATTTGTAAATAGGACCTTTTAAGATGTTAGTTAAGGTGTGCCCAGACTGAATGAGGGTGGGCCTTAATAGCAGCATGGCTGAAGTCCTCAAAAACAAAGGAAATTGGACATGGAAGGACAAGCCATCGGGAGCAGCCAGAAGCTGGAAGTCAATGGAACCCGAAAAAGAAAGGAGAACTAGCCAGCATGTTCATTTCCACGTGACTGAAGGCCAAAGAACCCTAAAGATCCCACGAGGAAGCCAACCTTCTAGCTTCTGAAACCATGAGCCAATAAATTTCTGTTGCTAAGCCAACCAGTTGTATGGTATTGTTTTAGCAGCTGAGAAAACAGTCCTTTGGAGCCACCATGAGCCTGGTGATTCTCTAGCATAGCTCTCTTGCAAAGGCTGATATAGGGATCCAGTCAGCTTCCATTTTCCACTACACATTTTAGGACACCTGACCTCCAAGGGCTGCCAGCGTAGAAGAAAAGAGAGTGGGAAGAACTCACATCTGCTTTTAATTACTTCAGCCCAAAAGTGACATGCGTCACTTCCATACTGAGCCCACTGACCAGAACTGGTTGGCATGGCCTCATTCAAACTACCAAGGGAGTGTGAGAAATGTAGCACAAGGATTGTTCAAATAGTCAGCGATCTCTATTGCTTCCATCATGCTGAATATACAAGAAAATCATTATCAAAGCAAATATTTTACCTTTCATAGCATATTCAATTAAAAATATAGGTATAAATTAAAAGATATTCTGTAGAAGTAACAAATTTTATTTTGCTGTCCTGTTTGAAAGCCAGCTTTTACCTCTTTCATGGTAAAGGATACAACAGGATCAGTGGTAACACTTGGTCTAAAACCTTTCATGAGTATATTAAAAATATCTTGTGACCATGGCAAAGCTGTAGTTTTTCGAGAAAGATCATGATGCATCATTACATAAATCTTATAAATAAGAATATTATTTATGGAATGGAAAGAAGGCAATTTTGCTACTTAGATGTTTATCTGCTTGTAAAAATATAATTGCCGAGATAGGTAACTGAGGTTTATATTATCCATGATAATTCTTTGGTGATAGAGAAAATATAACTGAATCTACATCATTCTCATCAGAAATGATGTGTCTAACGTAAAAACCATGTTAGAGGAGTGATGACAAAATAATTTCATGGAGCAGTAATATAATTTATAACAAATTATGATCTTCTATGGTTACTCTATACAGCAAAACTTGAGAATACAGGTTATTTCTGTTGAACTTCCATATAAAAAATCCTCCAGTGTCAGTGTGACCAAATGTACAGTGTAAATTCTTTGAACTATCTTTATCATCCTTAATTGGGAAGACACCCTCCATGGCAAAAATGTGAAACTATATCTTCACATGTGTAATTTTCTCTAGCACTAAAGACAGTCTATGCCTTTAGTTTTTCAGAGAAGCACTTTAAAATAAGAACACTTTAATCAATCAACATGATTTATACTAATTGACAAGTAACCAATTTAGCTTAACTTTTTTATTGTAGGGACAAACTTTTTAAATTCAAATTATCAGCTATTATTTCCCGCTATATTATAAGATTTTCAAAGCCAAACTTATTGATGCCTCTTTCTGCATGTTAAGGCTTCCCTCTTAAGGAAGTAGAACACATATTAAAAGTAATTTTGATTTAGTCTCTGAAAAGGCAAGAAAGCTACATAAGCTTAATGCTTTAACAGAAATGACTCATTCTTACTCCATGCATGACTATGAATACTGTTGGAATCCACAGAATGGTACAGTTATTTCTTATTTTTTCCACAGGATAGCCCTTTAGTTATGCGAAGGTGCTCACGGGCAACCCAGATGCCCTTGTTATTACTATCTCCTTTCTCTCTTTTTACAAGACCTTCCCCTCTCTCCTCCTCCTCTCCTGTTACACACACACCTACCTGGCTTTCTGACTTCCTCTAGACATCATTGCCACAGAGATGCAAGTAATTATATCAGCAAATGCAAGTCTTGTTGTGCCCTGGTGCAGCTTATGCTTCAGAGTGGAATGAATGTAAGATAAGTCTTTGGCTTTGCTAAAATGTATTGCTTCTCTTAAAATTACTGAGATACATCATTATATCAAAAACTGTTTTTGTCTTGAAGTGGGCCTTAGAAGACCATTTGAACACTTCCAGGCCCTTTTAAAGAAATGAATCAATAAAATTGGGTGAAGAAGAAAAGAAACTGCCCCATAAAACAACTTCCTCAAACTGACTATAAATGACTTCAGGCCTTGAAATCAAGTCACTTTTCTGGGCCCAAGAGCTATTAGCCAAAATATCTGGGGGTTAATTATAACACTTAATTTTTTAAAGATCAAGATTCCTAGAAAGTCAAAACAATTAGTGATGATGACTCAGTGAGAATGTTCTTAAATTACTGAAAATTTGAATTTTATACATTTTTTTCCCATTGGCAAATCTGAGACTGAGCCAATATTCCCTGTACAAAACCTAAAATCCAACTATTTGGAAGTGTTCACTTAAAAGAAGAGATGATTATTTCTTAAAAAGAATAATACCAAATCCAAATTAAACAATTTGCTTATTTGTTTTTCCTGTTTCTTGTTCTCCTTTTTAAATACTCTTATTTAGGACTCTGAGTTTATTTGTAACTCTTAACTATCAGTGGATAACAGGAATGGGAAAACAAGTCTGCCATTTTTATTTCAAAGTCAGAACAAATATGCTAAATTTACTTTCCAAGTGCACCTTGAAAGGATTCAGTAAACTATTCTATAAATTATTCCAGGTTTATTAACAGAAGTGCATGACTTTAATTTTCAGCTTTATCCATAGCATATAAGATCTTACTTAATCTTCAAGTAGTTTAATTTAGGGGGCAGGGAGAACACAACTGAATAAAAACCATCACTGAGTACATTCATCTACCGATTTTCCATTCAGAGGTTCACAGATAAAGATTTTTTGTTGGTAGTTTTATTCAGTTGAAGACAAATGGGCTCCAAAGTCCTAATCAGTGTTTGAAACATAGTATTATGTCAAGTCCATATATTTACCCCACAAGTTCCATTTTTTCACCTCACTTTGATCCTATTTCTTTCCACTGAGACACACACACACACACACACACACACACACACACAATTCCTTAGTTTTTAGCTTTTCTGTATTTCCAAGAGTCAATGGCAAAAAATTTTCAAATATTATGGAGTAATAATGAAGCAGACTAGTAAAATAGGGAATTAATAGATGGATCTAGAACCTGGCAAAAAGTCCACATGGATATCAATAGCCCCAAGATTGCTGCTGGGAGACCCTCATGAGATTCTGCTATTTGGAATGAGATTTCCTCAGGAAGCTAGGAAAAGCCCCGGATATTTTCTAGGGACCTTATCATTGGCCCCTCTTGGGGGATTGATGGGTGGGGTAACAGATCAAAACAGCAAACAGCTGGAACTCCTCCCATGCCATTAGCAAAGGGGCAGAATAAGTAATGGTTTAAGAAGCAAGCGCAAAGGCCTTTTGCTCTCTCTTGCCTTTGCCCTGTCCAGGTGCCTGTTTGTGCCCTATTCTGGCCTTCTTCACCCCTGCCTGGATCAATATGCAAATAAAACCTGAGCGTTTATAATCTATAATGGGAAATTGTGTTCTATAAATCAGCCCTCTTTATCACTCTTCAGTCCCTTCCTCTCTACTTGAGACCTATGATCTGTTATTTTCTCTTCCCTCCCTACCTTAATAAATTACTGGCCTAATCAACGTAACATGCTCTTGAAATTCATTTCCTGCAGTTTAGCCAAGGACCTAGACAAAATCTGGTTACATATTTTGGTGAGCCAGCCAGGAGGTTATTGGTGAGTGAAACTATGGCCTACAGCCTGTTTAATGCATTCTTTTGGTTATCCATTTTAAACGGGTTTGCCTACAAGCCCCCACAGGACATAATCCCAGGAGGGAAGAGGCTGGGGCATGGGAACTCACTGCATCCACACCACGCACCCAGGCTTCTGAGATCTAACCCCAACCAAGAGGGCAGGGGCAAGGGCAGGGACCCAAAGCAGGGCCCTGCCAAGACAGAGGCTCCCCAGCTGAGCTCCAAGCACTGTGAAGCCACTTTTTCAAGTCCTTTTAGCAGCCATCGGCTTTGCCCTAGAGCCTGGCTTCCATTGCCTTCTCCCACCCTCTCTCTTCAGCGGCAGTGGCAATGACTCAGAGCCAGGGACTTCGGCCTCCCTGTGAGTCCATTCCTTTGCAGTCCCACCTTCCTATCGACCAAACCTCTCCTACTTGGTCTGGGACAGTGTGGGAAGGCAGTGAGCAGGGCCAAAGATGGATGCCATTGGAGTTCCCTTCCCCAGGGGGGTCATAGGCCTGGATACCCTCGCACAATTAATCTTTACTCACATTTTATCTTCCTACTTCCTACTACTGAATTTTTCATGACAGATTTGTGTTAAAATGCTTTGGAATGTCTTAGAAACTGTAAAACTGAAAATGCATTTACTAGCGAGGAAGTTATTGCCTCAGGTCCCCAAGGTCTGTTAGCTAAAACTATTGATTTCTAATCACATAATGGCCTTTTGATGGCTGGTCTAACTGGGAAACTACCAAACAGTAAAATCATATAACTAGGAAGGGTTTTAAGACCTCTGTAAGAATTAGAAGGGAAGTTTTTTCTGCCCCTTTTCCAGGAAGGAGCAATATTCAGCTTGGGAGGCAGCCAATCTATTAGGTCTGTCTTCCGAGTCCAGAATGGCCCCAGAAATTCCTGGTGAAATGCCTGGTGGCAGAGTCTCTGTGATTCCCACGGTGGTGGGAACCAGAGAAGTAACTCCGAATGTCCCCAAAGACTTGAAGCTTTGGGTGCTTCAATTCAGAGAGCAGCCAAATATCCCCTGAGATCTGGCTCAGGCACTTCAATTTGGGTAACTGCCCCAATGTCTCCCATCAATCCATTTTGGGTGCTTTGATGTGAACTTCAGAGTTTTCAGGCATCCCCCAAGACCTAGGTCAGGCACAGGAATGCCCGTTGGCAGGGCTCTGGATTAAATTCTCAGGGTGCTGAGATCAGAGCATCAGCTCCAAATTATTTGGAGTGGTAAATGTTTTAGCCGGACTTGGACTCTGAAATGCCAGATCAGTTGACTAAAAAGCGCTTCTTCATTCTTCCCAGAATAATAGGCATAGTCCTTATAGGAGTGTCTTCTCAGAAATCAGGAAATTCTGCCTACTGCTGGTCTACATGACCACAGTATAGCCAAGAACAGTTGCTATTCTAGATCATATGCAGATCATTGAACAAGTTAAAAAGTCCTGGTAAACTTCATTTTCTAAGTAGTTAATGAACGTGCTTAACCCAGGTATCCCTCTTAGCCCATGTTCCAGAACCTGTCCCAATCATACCATGGGAAGGACTGGCAAACCCACATGCCACCCTGCCAGGGCTAGGCATTTCCCACCAGAAGGGAAATAGCAAAAGAGGTAGCTAAGACCCACTTAAGCTTAGCCCCTTTGAGATGGTCCATAGGCAACCTTCCCTCACCCAGGACCTGGAAACCAGGTTCTGATCAAACTTGAGAAGAAAACAAGCCTCTCTATTTTTGAGCCAAAATGGAAGGAACTTTACTCTGTAGTTCTGATCACTCCCACGGCTATTAAAGTTAAAGGAATTTCCAGCTTGGTGCACTAATCCTGAGTGAAACCAGCTGCCCAAGAAAGTGCCAGCTCACCAGAAGCATGTGACGGAACACATGAGTGCAAGTCATCAGATGGCCTGAAATACCTCTTCAAGAGACAAAGATAAATAGTGTCTATGTCAAATACAGCTGTTCCCTCTAACTCTAGCCCAAAGGCCTATTGCTAGGGGGAGGACAAACCTGACACCCCTTTAAAAAACCTTGTCTGTTTTCATCTCCTATAGCTTAACTAAAAAAGGGCAATGCCTCTTCTCATTCCTCTCTTCCACCATAGGAACTGGGATTGGCAATTTATACCTAACACTGTTGCTATTGCAATCTCTCCCTAGAATTAACCAACAGCATACTGTAACTGAAAGAATACTGTTTCCCATCAATTTTGGGAAAACGCAGCCTTTATAAGCACCTGGCCTTTTCCATTTCTGTGGTCCAATATTCTCTTAGTGGGACCATATATCCTCAAAATTCAAATCAAGTTTGTTTCTTCCAGAATCAACATCTTGTTAGCCATATGAGGACTTCATCCAGCTTCATCTGGGCTGCCAAATCCATCTTCCTCCAACCAAGACAGAATAGCCAGAGGGTGTTACACATTGTCAGGTAGGGCCTACTGCCCCTAACCAGCAGGAAGTAATTACAAAAGAAAGACCATTGTCCTTCAACACCACTTTAAGAATAAAGACGTAAATTCTCTGAAGGTGGAATGAGGCAGGCTAGTAAAAAAGGGAATCAATAAACAGATATGAAACTTGGCAAAAAGTCCACGTGGATATCCATACCCTCAAGATGGCTGCTGGAAGATGCTCATGAGATTCTCCCATTCAGAATGAAATTTCCTCAGGAAGCCAGGAAAAGCCCCGGATATTCTCCAGGGACCTTATCATTGGACCCTCCTGGGGGATTGATGGGTAGGGTAAGCAATCAAAACAGCAAAGAGCTGGAACTCCTCCCATGCCATTAACAAAGGGGCAGAATAATTAATGGTTTAAAAAGCAAGTGCAAAGGCCTTTTGCTCTGTCTTGCCTTTGCCCTGTCCCGGTGCCTGTTCGTTCCCTATTCTGGCCTTCTTTTCCCCTGCCTGTATCAATACGCAAGTAAAATTTGGGCCTTTATAATCTATAATGGGAAATTGTATTCTATAAATCAGTCCTCTTTATCACTCTTCAGTCCCTTCCTCTCTACTTGGGACCTACGATCTGTTATTTTCTCCCATTTCTCTTTCCTCACTACCTTAATAAATTACTGGCCTAATCAACGTGGCGCATTCTTGAAATTCATTTCCTGCAGTTTAGCCAAGGACCTAGGCAAATTCCAGTTACAATAATAAACTTAAAATGTTGATAAATGCAAATAAGCAAACAGATAAATCAATGGAGCAGAATAAATAGTCTGGAAACAGTTTCACTTACAAGAAAGTCATATATTATAATGACTTGGCAAGTGTGGAGGTACAGAATTAAACAATAAATGATGTTGGAAACACTACTTATCTTTTTGGGAAAAATCAATTTAGATGCTCAACTCAATGCTGTCAACAAAATATAAATTTATTAAAGAGGTAAATTTAAAAATTCTATAGAAATGAGAAGAAAATAGAAATTACAAAGTATTAAATATTAAGAATGGTTTGATTTTTCAGATTAGAGGAAATGGGAAAATTCAAATTAAAGATATACAGTTTGGTATTCAATAAAAACTAAAACCTCTGAACATTAACAAAATAAGATAAATAAAATAAAACCTTACATATTGATTTCAAGAAATTTTACAAAGTAAATATAAGTATTTCATGACAATAAACAAGAAGAATACCAAGACTAGCATGAATTACTGGATATGACATGCAAACATACATGGAGAAATAATATAAATTATCTATTGATGAAAGAATTGAAAATTAGCCCAATCTCATCAGTAGGTTCACTTTTAGATTATATGTAAATATATAAACACTATACATACATTATGTAAAGAGATCACCTAATCTAATATGCACACATACATAATAAAATAAGTGGCATATTGTTATTAAAGTTTTTTATCTGTTAATGAAGTACAGGTTTTATAAGCCAAAACATCCACTGCTGGTGAGCATGCACATTTTCAAACAATGTTGGTGACAGGGTAAATATCCATTTTGAAAAGAATGTGACAATACTTATATAACAGGATGTGAAATGAAATCCTTCTTTCTCAGTTTTGGCTGGAGTCCCAAGACAATAGGTGATAAGTGAACCCTATTCCATGGTAAAGTGCTAAACCACTTGTAGAACATGCAAGTAAAGTGCCTAAAGTGCACAGTAACTTAGCCCATCATCTACCTCCAGGTTACATAAACAGGGTGAGGGATTTAATTAGGAAAATTGTATGCCTAAGAGAGGATTTATTTGGAGAAATACAGAGGTGCTATGGTCCCTTGGAGGTGCTTTATCTTCCCTCAAGCCTAGTTATAAGCAATTCAAAGAAGCCACTCAGAAATCTAGGTGCGATTTCCCTGAGTAGGGGCCTCTCAAAGTTGAAAAGGTGGTCTGTGGAGAAGTGTCTGATAAACCTGAATATATGAATGGGAAGAATCTGGCAGAAAAACCTGTGACAATAATGTAGGTAGAAGTAGCTGTTCTCTGATTGACAGTGATTTGGAGGTGTGTTTCTTGAGGACCAGTTACAGGCACCATGAGAAAGATTTGGTTTGAGGTAGCCTTAGATACTGCTCAAAAGTTTGAATAGAGGAGCAAAAAGATAGCAGAAAGAATTTGGAGGTCTCCAGGAGCTGAACAAAAGATTTAAGAGTGCGGGAGAGAAAGATACATTTGTCCAAGTTAAGGAAAAAGCAGGTGAGAGATCTCCATGCATGAACCCACTCCCCAAACCAAACTCAAGACAGAACCAATTATATTTGACTTTTCTTCCCCTTACCTTACTTAATATTTTAATAGCAACAAGAATTGGAGAAAAAGAACCTAAATGCCCAACAATATCTTGGTATAGTATATCATGGAACATCTCATAATAAAATACTTTGTAACGACATAAAAAGATCATACATATCCCAGAATAAAGACTAGGGCATATTCTTAATTAGAAACCTAAATTTTATATAAATAAGTTTTATAATACTGTAGAAATAAAACTATGAATTGAAAAACTAAAAAATGTGTTATGAACAGTATTACAAAACTATTTAAAATGTTATCTGTGGGGTTTTGGGGTAGTAAAAATACGGCCACCTTCTTTTCTCTTTATTTAAATTTTCCGATTTTTATTTTTTATTTTTAAAGATATCATATCAGTAAATATAAACTACTTTCATAATAGTAACTTGTATTTAAGAAACAAAGATTTTCTAAAAGATTTACGTTTATGAAATAGTCAATCACATAATCTTATTATACGCACTGGTTATTTAAAATGAGCAGTGTTTAATTTCAAATATTTGGAAAATTTTCAGGATATCTTTGTATTTATTAATTCCAGTTTAATACTATTATGATCCAGAAATATACTTTGTATTATTTCTACTATTTTAATATGTTAAGTTTTGAGTGACATAAACAGGAATAACTGACTACAAACCTCCAAATATCTTCTCCTTTATAAAGAAAACACTGACAAATTTGTAATAATCAACTTTTTCATAACTCTGTAAATTAACCAAATACTTACAAATATCCAAGGATTATTTATTAAGAAAAATGGCTGAATATTTATAAGAGCTATGAGCTTTGTAGTGTTTTAAAATTCCCTATTAACATTCCCCTTTCCTAAATGCCACAATAACTCTAAAAACCAATATTCTCACAATCATAGTGAAAGCCAACCTCCTGATATTCTCTGGAGGGGGAAGAAGGGATTTAGAGCTCCACAAAAGCTCCATAACTAGGAAATTGTCATTTTTTGACCTATATGGCAGTTCTCAGAAAGTTCCCATTTGAACAGCTTTTCTTTATCTAACCTGACTCAGAGCTTGCTCAGGGCAAACAATCATTTCTTCAGGTCAATTGTCAAAAACAATCAGCAACATTGTTCAACATTTTATATGCATAATAGGAGTCCCAGAAGTACATTAGAGAGAAAATGGGGTAGAATGAATATTAGAAGAAGTAATAGATGAAAACTTCCTACATTTGATGAAAAACATGAATCTACACATCCAAGAGACTCAACAAATTCCTAATAGGATAAATCCAAAAATATCTAAACCTAGACACATGATAATAAACCTGTCAAAAGCCAAAGATGAAGAGAGAATCTTGAAAGCACCAAAAGAGAAGTGACTCATCACATACAAGGGATCTTCAGTAATATTAACAGTTGATTTCTCATAAGAAACCATGGACACCAGAAGCGTAGGGGTGACTACTCAAAGTGCTTAAAGAAAAAGCCTGCCAACCAAGATTTTTATATCGAACAAATTATCTTTAAAAAATGAAGACTAGCAGGTGCGGCGGCCAACACCAGCGAGGCCGGGGCGCGGGCCCAGGCAGGAAGATGGAGGACTACCAGGAGGCGGAGGAGACTGCTTTTGTTGTTGATGAAGTAAGCAACATTGTAAAAGAGGCTATAGAAAGTGCAATTGGTGGCAATGATTATCAGCACAGCAAAGTGAATCAGTGGACCACAAATGTCGTAGAGCAGACTTTAAGCCAGCTCACTTAGCTGGGGAAACCATTTAAGTACATTGTGACCTGTGTCATCATGCAGAAGAACAGAGCTGGATTGCACACGGCAAGTTTCTGCTTCTGGGACAGCTCCACTGATGGGAGCCGCACCATTAGATGGGAGAACAAGACCATGTACTGTATCGTCAGTGCCTTTGGACTCTCCATTTAAATCTCTCTGTCCAGCTGTGTGTCTCCTTTTGTTTTAGCGTTTTTTATTTCCTCTTCTAACCACCAACTGTGAATTCAGTGAATACTTTTCTTGTTCTCTTTAAGTGTGTGTGTGTGTGTGTGTGTGTTTTGGCACTCTCAAAATGTAGAGAAAAACCAAAATGACCACACTGTTCCAGGAACAGCAGCCCAGAAGTCAACGTGTAATTCGCTGTAGGTAGTCAGAGCTTGCATCGCCACATGT
>JAQZBX010019480.1:0-33771 GCA_029593785.1 Cabassous unicinctus | reverse complement strand
TGCCCATACTTTGGGTCAGGTTTTTTTATGACCCCCTGATTTTAAAAATGGGCAGGTCAATATGTCCATGTTTTCATCCTTCTTATCTAGTTTCTCAGAGAGACCTGTCATTAAGGCAGAGGTAGAAATCTGCAAATCTGATTCTACCTGTAACTCTTCCTTCAAATAGAAGATTTCTTTGCCTTTCTCTAGACAATCTGCTATATCTAAATGTACTGTCCATAATAATGGCCAGCTGAATGCTGTGGCAGAATGCCTGCTATCTTTACTAGACTTCATAATCTTCTCTTTTGTAGCATACGCTCTACTCCCATTGGTGATTTTGGAACATCCCTATACTCACATGGATTTCCACAGCAGTCAAGCAATCAGGTGACACTATATATTAATAAAAGGGGTAATCTATCAATAAGAAAGATCAATAGCAAATATTTATGCACCTAACCAGGGCTTCTCAAAATACATGAGGTAACCAATTGGAAAACTAAGGGGAGAAATAGATGACTCTTCAATTATTGTGGGACACTTTAATACACCATTATCACCATTGGACAAAAATCTCAACAGAGGGTTAAAAAAAACAACAGAGACCATGAAAAATATGTTAGAAGATCTAGACTTCATAGAAATATACAGAACATTACACCCAAATATAGCAGGATATATAATGTTCTTGAGTGAACATAGCTCATTCTCCAAGATGGAACTCATGCTAGGTCACAGAACAAGTTCCAATGAATTTAGAAAGATTAAAATTATATGATGCAATTTTCTGACCACAATGGAATGGATCTGTAAATTAATAAGGGGCAGAGAACCACAATAGACACAAAGATAAAGAAGTTAAACAGCACACACTTAGACAATGAGTGGATCAAGGAAGAAATTGTAAAACAAATAAGAAACTACCTGGAAAGCAATAAAAATGAGAAGGCAGCATATTAAAATCCATGGGACAAGCTAAAGCAGTGCTGAGAGGGAAATTTATTGTCATAAATGCTTGTATTAAAAAAGAAAAAAAGAACTAAATTCAAAGACCTAACTGCACACCTGGAGGAACTAGAAAAAGAACAACTAATCCCAAAGCAAGCAGAAAGAATGAAATAAAAAAGATTAGAGGAGAACTAAATGAAATTGAGAGTAAAAAAAAAACACTAGAAAAAATATCAAAACCAAAATCTGATTCTTTGAAAAAATGTAATAGAATTGACAAACCCTTAGCTAGACTAACAAAAAAAAAGGAAATATGCAAATAAATAAAATTACAAAAGGAGAAAGGAGATAGCACCAATGATCCCAAAGAAATAAAAGAGTATTATAAGAGGATACTTTTAAATATTGTACACTAACCAGATGGATAAATTTGATGATATGGACAAATTTCTAGAAAAACACACCACCTACATTCATGAAAGAAGAAATTGGTGAACTCAACAGACTACTTACAAGTAATGAGATTGAATTAGTCATAAAAACCTCCCAAAAAGGAAAAAGCCAAGAATAGTTGACTTCACCAATCATTCAGGGAAGAACTAGCTTGAGGACTTAAGTAAGGAAAAGAAATAAAAGGAATCCAAACTGGAAAGGAAGAAGTAAAAAATTCCCTATTTGCAGATGACATGATCATAAAAGTAGAACACCCTTCAAATTCTCCAACAAAGCATCTATAGCTGATAAGCAAGTTCAGGAAAGTGGCATATATAAGAAAAACATGCAAAAATCTGTAGCATTTCTGTACACTAATAATGAGCACTCTGAGGAGGAAATCAAGAAAAAAGTCCACTATACCAAAGTACTAAAGGAACTCAAAGAAAACCTAAATAAATGGAAGAATATACCTCCTGAAAGCTTCCTTGGTGCTCAAATCTGGTCTCTCTCTTAGCCAAACTTAGCAAATAAACTCGCTATCCTACTCCTGTTGTGGGACATGACTCCTTTGGGATGAGTCTCCATGGCATACAGGGATTATTACTAAATGCCATCTGTCAACCCTCTTGGAAAAAGACCTAGACCAAAAGGGGGAAATATTTAATATAAATGAGGTTTTATGACTAAGTTTTCAAAGTGAGTTGAAAAGTCATTCCAGAGGTTATGCTTATGCACATTTCAGGAGGATCTCACTGACAGCCACAGTAAACCATGCCTGAAGCAGGGGGATCCTGAGAGCTCCAGAGACATCTAGAACTCTTAGGTAAGGCAGACAATCCCAGAAAATCAGTACCTCATTGGACAAGCTTACATAGGAATATATGATAACTTATCTCCCTAATGTACCTGTAGACTAATTTATAATATTCCTTCAAGTGGTGTTTCTACTCCTTTTACTTGAACCAATAATTAGCACTGTAATTGTTAAATGTATGTCCCAGAGATTTAAATCTTCTGAGTGCTCATATTCCAGTTGAGCCCTGAATCTCTGCAGAGTTGCTGCCAACACCTATTCTCTGCTTCATCCAACTCACTGGGAAAACTAACAAAGATTGAGTGTTTCTACAACTGCAAGCAAGACAGGTCAATCCATCTGTCCCATGGGATCTAAGCAACCTCTCAATCACAAGAAGAGTGGGCATCACCATCCCAAATCATCAAGATGGTGGAATGAGCAAACATAAGAAGGGAATGAAATTTGGACTAAAGTAGCTTATTATTATTCTAGTAATGGGAGAACTTCTAACATTGATATAAAGACAGTGGTCACCAGAAGTTCTGAGGGAAGGGAGAAGAAATAATAGATGTGATGTGGGGCATTTTGGGGACATTGGAATTGTTCTGCATGATATTGCTTTAACAGATAAAAACCATTATATATTTGGTCAAACACAAAAAATTGTGTAATGCAAAGTGATAATCATTATTACATTTAAAAAAAAAGCATTTGACAAGATACAGCATCTTTTCTTGGTAAAAGCACTTTGAAAGATAGGAATAGAGGGAAATTCCCTTAACATGATAATGGTTATATTTGAAAAATCTACAGCTAACATACTCAATTGTGAAATACTAAAGGCTTTCACTATATGATCTGGAACAACACAAAGATGACCACTGTCACTGCTCTTATTTAACTTTGTGTTAGAAGTTCTTGCTCAAGCATTTACACACACAAAAGAAATAATAGGCATCCAAATTGTAAAGGATGGAGTAAATATTTCACTATTTGCAGATTACACAATCTTATATGTAGAAAGTTCTGAAAAATCTACAAAAGTTCTAGAGCTGATAGATGATGTATTAGTCAGCCAAAGGGGTGCTAATGTGAAATACCAAAAATGGGTTGGTCTTTACAAAGGGTATTTATTTGGAATAGAAATCCACAGATACCAGGCCATAAAGCGTTAAGTTTCCTCTCACCAAAGTTCATTGCCACGTGTTGGAGCAGGACAGCTGCCAGCGTTTGCCAGGGTTCAGGCTTCTTGTGTTCTTCTCTTCCCAGGGCTGCATTTCTCTCCAGGCTTAGCTCTTCTGGTTCCTCCACAAGGTCAGCTGTAGACTATCAGGCAAACGGCTCACTTCTCTTCTCCTGGGGCCTTTTCTCCAACATCAAAACTGCTTCTCAAAAACTGCTTCAACTCTGTTCTTTGCCTTGCCTTTTATATTCGATTCCCCACCCACCAAGGGGTGGGTCTCAATGCCCTACTGACGTGGCCCTGTCAATGCCCAAGTCATAACTTAAGCATGCCCAGATTAACAGATCAGTTTACAAGCATGATCCAATTATATTTTTGGAATTAATAATTACATCAAACTGCCCAACTGCAACACTCCACCCTCTGAATTCCAAAAATACATTAAAATATTCAAAAAACTTTAAATCAGTAACAATTCAAGTACAAAATCATATCATAATCAGTTTAAAGAAATACAGTTTGTCTTAGGGCAAAGTCCTGCCTGCTATAGACCTCTGAAACTTACAAAACCATTTAACTGCTTCCAATACACAAATGGAAAGAAAAGGGATAAACATTTTCAATAACATAAGGAGAAATTGGGATGTTAAACATGAGTCATGGATCCTCTACAGTTCAGTAAACCTGCAGCGCATCCTCCATTCGATTTCAAAGTCTGAGAGTCATTCTTAAGAAGATGGTTTCTTCTCCTTGGGGCCACATGGGGACCCACCCTCTCCACAGGCTTGCCCAATGGCCATTTTCTTGGTTCCACCCTCATCAAGCATCTGGGTGTTGACCAAGCTCCAAAGCTAACCCTCCGAAAGTGTTGGGGTGATTACCAAACCTTACCCAATCCTTGGGTTTGAGTCTTACCCCCCCCCAGTACAGTGAGGTGAAGACAACATTCCCTCTAACCTTTAGCATACAGGTTCAACCCTCTCAGAGCAATGGGTTGACCACCTGGCCTTCTCTAATCCATGGGGGACATGTACACCCCTCTCAAACCTATGGTGTGTTGACCTTAATTGCCCTAATCTTTGCGAAATGTGCTCCACCTTCCCTGCACCCTAGGGTGGCAAAACTCTCCCAGAACATTGGGTGCGGACATCCACCCTCTTCAACTGCTGGGGAAAACTCATCCTTTCTGCATCATGGGGCATCAAAACTTTCTCAGAACATCAGGTAGAAGCTTCCACCCTCTTCAACTGCAGGGGCAAACTCACCCTCTTTGTACACATGGGTGGGGCTCCTCTCTTGGCTCACGGAGATTTCTTAAGTCCAGATCTCTGCTTCCACAGTTTTCATCCTAAAGCTGATTCTCCTTCAATCTCTCCTTTCCATGTTCTCTTTTGTCCAAGCTGACAGTGGTTTTGTTCATACAAATCTCTCAAAAACTTTGTTGGTTTAGCATGCAGGAAGCAGGGGTCCAAGCCATCAGACAGTAAGACTTTCCACAATTCTTTCTTAGATAACTGTATCTTCAATTTTGAGTTACGAGTTCCAAGTTTAGTAAAGTCTTCAAATAGGGCATTTTCATCTGGGACTTTGATTTCCAGAAACTTGGAAGTTCCGGAATCAGTTTCTGTTTTCTTTGTTCCCAAAAGTTCAGTCCTTAGTGTATTTCACTCATCTAGTATTTTGCTATAAGCTGCAAGGAGAAGCCAAGCCACATTCTCCAAGTTTACCTTGGAAAGTACTTCAGCTAAATGCTCAGGTTCGCCATTTTCAAATTCTGTCTTCCACTTAACACCAAGAGTTAATCTTGCTAAGATCTCTGCAATTTTAAAACATGGATCACCTTTCCTCCAGTTTCCAATGATAGTTTCATCATTTACTTCTAAGGCAAAATAGAAAGTCTCTTTAGCATCCTTATTACTATCAGCAGTCTCTTCAAAGCACTGTAGGTCTTTTCCATCAAGTGTTTCACAATTCCTCCAAAAAATACCACTTGCCCATTATAAAACCGTTCCAACATTTTGGCAATTACAAAAGTACTTCCCCACTCCTCGGTACCAAATTCTCTATTAGTCAGCCAAAGGGGTGCTAATGTGAAATACCAAAAATGGGTTGGTCTTTACAAAGGGTATTTATTTGGGGTAGAAGTCCACAGATACCAGGCCATAAAGCATTGAGTTTCTTCTCACCAAAGTTCATTGCCACGTGTTGGAGCAGGACAGCTGCTGGCGTTTGCCAGGGTTCAGGCTTCTTGTGTTCCTCTCTTCCCAGGGCTGCATTTTTATGCAGGCTTAGCTCTTCTGGTTCCTCCACAAGGTCAGCTGTAGACTATCAGGCAAACGGCTCACTTCTCTTCTCCTGGGGCCTTTTCTCCAACATCAAAACTGTTTCTCAAAAACTGCTTCAACTCTGTTCTTTGCCTTGCCTTTTATATTCGATTCCCCACCCACCAAGGGGTGGGACTCAACACCCTACTGACGTGGCCCAGTCAATGCCCTAATCATAACTTAAGCATGCCCAGATTAACAGATCAGTTTACAAGCATGATCCAATTATATTTTTGGAATTCAGAATTACATCAAACTGCCCAACTGTAACAGATGAGTTCAGTAAAGTGTCAGGATATAAGATCAACATGCAAAAAATCAGCATTTCTGCACACTAACAATGGACAATCTGATGAAATCAAGAAAAAATTAAATTTACAATAGCAACTAAAAGAATCAAATATCTAGGAATATACTTAACTAAGGATGTAAAAGACTTGTACATAGAAAATAATGGAACATTGTTAAAGGAAGTCAAAAGAAGACCTAAATAAATGGAAGTATATTCCATGCTTATGGATTGGAAGACTAAACAACATTAAGATGTCTGTCATACCCAAGCTGATTTATAGATTTAATGCAATCCCAATAAAAATTACAACAGCTTGTTTTTACTGATTTGGAAATGTCAATTATAAAAATTATTTTGAAGTGTAAACCTTAATGTAAACTATAGACCCTGGTTAGCAGGAATGCTTCAATATGTGTTCATCTATTTTAACAAAGGTACCACACCAATGAAAGATGTTAATAGGGAAAATATGGGAGGGTGAGGGTGTGATATATGGGAATCCCTTATATTTTGATGTAACACTTCTGTAATCTAAAGCTTATTTAAAAATAAATAAAAATAAAAATAGATTCATGGAGAAAAATAGAAAAGATGCAAATAAATAAAATTAAAAATGAGAGGGCGGTTATCACCATGGATCCCACAGAAATAACGAGTATCATTAGAAGATACTTTGAAAAATTTTATGCCAACAAAATGAATAATTTATTTGAAATGGATACATTTCTAGAAACACATAAGCAACATACTGTCCCAACCCAAATCCTGAATGGCACAAGTTGGTGCAGTTGCAAGACCAAAAAATACACCTGGCTCTTAGTCAGGCATAAGCTTTATTGGAACTTATGGACAGGAAAGGCTCTCTGATAGTGGCAGTTCAGAGAATGAAGGTAGTGTTCTGTAAAGACATGAGTAACTGAGGGGTGATATGAGGGGTTTCTGGCCAAGGACATTCCATAGGGTATGAAATCAGTTTCTGCTAGGATACTGTGAAGTGTATATATAGAGTCTGGTGATGGTTTCATCTGCTCGTAGGAAGGATGTTTACTAAGGATGTTTACTGCTTTGGGAATGTTATAGTTTATTATACCATATATACACTCTCTCCCATCTAGGGAGGGTTGTTAACCTTTACCTTCTGTCTATGTCATGCATGGGGCTAAGTACTGAGAACTTAGGGTAGACCCATTCCGTGGACCACCCAAAATCCACCCCCAGGCAGCAGCCTACATTAACCATAGGGGAAGCATTCCATCCACATTCCACAGAACAGTATAAAAGACAATGGCTAAACTTATGTGTTTTTCAGTGACAATTGAAGTTCCACATGGCACAAAAATGGAGAATGTGTGGAACCACCAGGTGGCATGCCTTACTCTTTATCTAACCTTGATAGTAAAATTACACAACTGGGGTAACCATTCCACATCATGGATTCCCTCTTGCCATTCCTTGCAGACAGGTGTGATGCAATCTAGGGTGACAGACTCAGCCATTAGCCATCCTAAACCATTATATACAGCATATCCTAATAAAGACCTAGGCTTAATCATCTGTTCCCTATGAAGGGGAACTAATAATTAAGAATCTCATTGAAAGATGGCAGCTGACTTTCAGTCTTAAATGAGAAGGCCTTGTTCCAAGCTCGTTGATGTGTCATATTCTGCCATGCCAACAAGGTGTTCTACGCTGGCCAGTTTGCAGGAGTTATGGTCCTGCTATGGAAGGCCAATAGCACCTTAAATGGTAAGTTTGTGCAAATCCAAATTTGGGTTTGATTGTGGGCATGGGTTACTGCTGAAGCCCACTGTAATAGAAAGATGTTTATGGGGAACAATAAGGGGCAGATCATGCTAGTCTAACAGTATACAAACAAAATTCCATTAGCAGATAACAAAGAAACAGGTAGGGGAGACCTATGAGAAGGCTTCCAAAACCAGATATTTTCCCCTTCTAAATTCTCTGAGTTTTTCACAGCCACCTCAAAAAATGATTTAGGCATAAGGAGAGTCCACAAAGATACACATAGGTCCCCAGCTATTTGATTGATTTGTTGCCTTTCTACCATCAACAGTCAACTTTCAGGAAACCGATGGGGAGGTATTTCTGTTTGAAGTTATCCAGGGCTTCTTTTGAGTCTGAAAATTGGACCTCATGACCAGGGTTTTGGTGGACTTCATTCTGACCAGCCACATTCCCTTTATCTTATACTAACCCGCCTCAACGTCCCCTCAGAGAGTTTACACACTTATTCTTATGGGGCAGCTGAAAGGTGAAGGTCATTCTTCTGTAACTACCTCCTGCTGGTTAGGGGCAGCAGTCCCTGCCTGACAGGGTGTGAAAATCTCTAGCTATCCTTTTGAGGTTGAGAGAAGGCAGGTCCAGCACTGTGGTTGGAACTGGATGAAACACCCTCATGACTAATACCTTGTTTGGAAAGGTGTTGATTCTGGAAGAAATAAACTTAGTTAGAATTTTGTAGATACATGGTCCCAATAAAAGGATAAAGAACGTGGTGTAAATTGACCCCAAAAGGGGGCCAGCCATAACATACTGGACCATGGAATGAGAAAGTTCAGGTGACTTCAGAGGCTATATCTTCCCAAAACTGATGGGCTTGATCTTATAAGATTCAAATGCTGTCTAGGAAACTGCCACCCCTAGTTCCCACAGTGGTGGCCATGCCTAGGACAACTAGAAGAGGTATGAGGATAGGCACTACACCAGACATAGACTCAAAAAGACAATATAGGCAACAAGATAAGCAAATGGCAAGCAAAATAAAGAAAATACTTAAGATAACATTTCTTTTACCTTATAGGCATGTTCATTAATTACTTAGAAAATGAATTAATTTTACAAAGACTTTTAACATATTCAATATCCTTCTCCATATGATCTAGAATAGAAAAGATATTATTATATCCATCAGGTATGTAGAGACAGCACTTAATACTAATCAATGCACTAGTCAATGCATGAGTTCCACTTTGAGCTGAAATTAGTATAGCTAAGCTCCAGATTTGCAATACCATACATGCTGTCTCTCCATGAGAGGAGGCTTTAATGCCAATTGAGTCTCTTTACGTTCTACTCATATTTTTCTGGTAATTATTGTTCACTTGGTATATCCTTCACATAGCAAGCATGCTGCAGTACAATTGGTCCTTGGAGTGAAGCTACAGTATTTACCAGCCAGGTGCAAAATGCACTTTGGCACTATGAAACAGAGCCAGTTTGGAGGCAATGTCCATTGTAAATTTGGCCATATCAAGCCATCACCAGCTGCTGCAGTGTTCTGAAACTGCAACTTACTTTCCTTTCACCTCAGGAGACATGTCCAGGGATATGGTAGATCATTTTATTATTTTACGGGTAGTAGTGACCAACCTAGCTTATAACTCAATTGGAGAGACACCATACAAGGAACTGGGGGCCTGGTTTGAAAATATAAGGGAGTCTGACAATACTGAAGTCTATCTCTTAGTTATTTTCACACTTCCTAAACGGTCCCAATGAAATTCATAACATATTAAATGAACTTTATTTTTCATACTTTACTTTTTACTTCTACACCTTTACCATGATTACATTAATTAAGCAGTATTTTACTTTATCATTACAGGAAAAACTACTTTCTCCATTATCTTTTGAATACCTAAGATTCCCAATGGAATCAAGATTATCTTCCCCCTACTACCACTTTAATATGCTAATTGAGGTGGCTTCTGATAGTTTTCTCTGTTATGAAGTTAATTTTTAAAATCAATTCAGGTTTCTCCTTAATAATGTCTTCCTGGAATTAGCCATTTAAATATTTCAGTTTAGAAAATGATTTTGCAAACTTCCTATAACCAACCATAAACACATAAACTCTAGTTACTTCCTCTCAAGGCAAATTTCACCTTTACAAACACATTCCATTACTTAATGCTACCTTCTACCAACTTCTATAATCATTCAAGCCTTGTCTTACATACTTCCACCCTGATTTTATGAAAACCAGACACCTTATCTTAGGACCAAACACATTTCCTTAAACAAACATCAAATTTTAGTCAGCATTGATCATAAATTCACTTCCTCAAAATTTTACTTCTTTCTATACCCATTTTGGTCTCAAAGCCCTCATTATGTTCTGTGAAAAAAAATATTCATTTCAATTTAGGCAAAAACAATTTTTAAAAAAGAGGCTTGTAATAATTTCATTAGCCAAAATCTTAGTTTTCAGCTTCTTAAAATTTAACATACTTAATACTACCTTATTTTATTAGCATCCTTATAAACCTAGGGAGATTACACTCAAGCTAAATAAAATTGAAACTGTTATAGTTTATGCAAGAGAAGTTCTCTTCTTTTCTCTCCCTCCACAGGAGGTTAAAACCTCTTTCTTTTTATTTAATAAAATTTTAAAACTGCAAATAACCTTGAAAGCATACTGCCTGCCAGGTTCTGGAATATATAACTTTTTAATTTGTTTTTATCATAATTTAGAAAAGACCTTTCCATAGCTACCAAGAACTTTTTCTTTACTTACTGAAATTTGGTAATTGGATTAATTACTCTCATTTTAAGGCTGCTAAGTGGTTTAAGTTGGGGAATTACAGGACAAACTATGATTCATACACAAATAGAGAGACACAAAAACACAACTCACTAATGTTACTTATAATTTTTATTCTCTTACAAAATAAGTTTAACTGTAAAATAATTTATATGCAAAAGATCTCTTTGTAGACTATTTCTGATTATTCTAGTCCACACTGTGACTATGCACTTTTGCACAAGAATTCCATTCTTTTTAGTTATTGGCTTATAACCAAATTGTGCCCAATGTTTTAGAATACAATCTACTTAATTTTTACTTTCTTCAGAGATTTGCTTATTTACATCAGGGTGAGGGTAGACCTGACGTAACCATAAACAAAGGTAAGTTAGTCTAAGATTACCATCACAACAGTAGGGCTAGGCTAAATCCACCCAGTTATAGAAAATTCAGATATTAACCTTTTGCTGTTTTATAATATAAAAGCATCTATACAATGATCTTAACTCTTACAGTCAGTTTTTACTTCAAAACCTATTGGGCACTTTCATTTATTAACTAAGAAACTAAACTATTTTATTAGTAATATTAATGCTAAGTTTTTCAACTTCTCCAGTAGTTAAACTAATTCTTTTAGCTTCACTAGCCCACAAGCACACCATCCAGGTTCCAAGGAGTTCACAGAGGTGTTATCAATATATTTTCCCTATCTTAGTTAACTCTTCCTTCTAATAGTAGATTTTTTTGTCTTCCTCAAGACAACCTGCTGTAGCTAACCATACCACCTATAGCAATGGCTGGCGCATTATTGTGGCATCATGCCTGTTATCTTTATAAATTTCATAATCTTCTGTTTTTGCAGCACACAATCTACTCCCATTGGCATTTGGGGGGCATCCTTATGTTCATGGGGATTTCCACACCAGAAGAAGTAGTGGCCCCATATTACTTTGGCAGTTCCCATTCATCTGGAGGGTTACCACCCCTCCCCACATGGGCATTATAGGCCAATCTGGGTTTTTCCCAGTGGATTCTCCTCTCCCTGAGCCCATGCCTGCTACCATCAGTAGTCCCACAGTATCCTGACTCATGGTTTGACAATTTTTGAACTCAACTCCTGAAGGTTATGAGTTGGTGTGGCTATGAGACCAAAGAATGCACCTGGATCTTAGTCAGGCATAATCTTTACTGGGACTTATGGACAGGAGAGGCTCTCCAATGGTGGCAGTTCAGAGAATGAAGGCAGCACTCCACAAAGACATGAGAAAATTAAGGTTAATATGAGGGGTTTCAGAACAAGGACATGCCATAAGGTATGAAAACTGAGTTTCTGCTAGGGTCATGTGAAGTGTACAGAAGGGGTCTGTTTTCACTACACTCATAGGAAGGATGTTTACCAAGAATGCTTACTGCTTTGGGAAAATTATAGTTTATGATACCATCTATACATTATTTCCCATCTGGAGAGGGTTGTTAACCTTTAACGTATATCCAGGTAATGCAGGTGGCTATGGGCTGAGGACTTAGAGAGGTCCAGGCTCTGGAAACCTACACCTACACTGACAGAGGAAGAGGGGTGGGGTATATGGGAATTCCTATATTTTTTATGTAAACAAAAAAGAAGAAACATAAATATTTAAAAATGAAGGAAATAAAATGACAATGAGAAGTGTTCTCTTTTTAGATATGGTGATTTTCATGTGTGAATGGCACATTGACAAAGTTCTATTTCTCTTTAGCTTTTTCATGATTGTTTTCATCACAGTTTTGTACACAATCTATATGTTTCTCTATTAACTATTATCATTGATATTCATGTTGAGGGGGAAAGCAGTTACAAACAAAGAGTACAATAAAAATGATTTTTTACCTATGTAGTTACCTTTACCAATGATATTTATATCTTATTATTTCAAAGTACTCTCTAGTGGTCCTTTATTTCAGCCTGAAGTCCTCCCTTTAGCATTTCATTAAGGGCAATTCTTGTGGTAATAGACTCTTTCTGCTTTTTTAAATTGGGGAATGTGTTAATTTCACGTTCATTCTTTTTTATATGAATAAAGACATTTTTATTCATTTTTAAAACAATTTATTGAAATATATTATTGAAACACAAACATACATAAATGATAAATATATAGTAAAAGTTGTGAACCTACAAAACAAACATGCATAACATCATACAGGGCTACCATACATCACCCAACTGCAAATAATTTGCAATTTTTAGAAACATTTGTAACAAACTGTGACAGAGCATTGTCAAAATATTACTACTAACTATAGTCCATATATTACATTTGGGATATTTTCCCCTAACCCACACTATTGTTTTTTATCATAAACCATACAATTTATCTAAAGTGTACAATCAATAGCATTTGGTATAATCACTAATTTGTGCATTCATCACTTCAATCATTACCAGAACGTTTACTTTACTCAAAACAATACAAAAAAAAAACAAACCAATATCATACCCATGAGTTAGTGCTATTAATTACAAATCCTGTGGTGAGCTTTCACCATTTCTATTCATTTCCAAATATTTCCAAACAACTTTTTAAAAATTCTGTAAAGATTAAACCTCAACTTTACATTCTCTAAGCACATTCTTTTATCTGGTGACTTATCTAGCTATTAACTCCGTGAGTTTGCTAATTAAATTTAGTTCATAATAGTGAAGTCATACAATATTTGTCCTTTTGTGTCTGACTTGCTTCATTCAACGTAATGTCCTCCAGGTCCACCCATATTTTCATATACTTCATGACTTCATTTCTTCTTATAGCTGAATAATATTCCATCATGTATATATGCCACAGTTTATACATTTGTCATGGACACTTGGATAGTTTGCATCTTTGGGAAATTGTGAACATCAGTGTGTAGATTTCTGTTTGTGTCACTGCTCTCAGGACTTATGGGTATATACCTAATAGTGGTATTGCCAGGTCCATCAGTAGTTCTACATCTTCCTTCCTTAGAAACTGCTAAACAGACTTCCAAAGTGTTCTACATTCCCACCAACATTGAAAGAGCATTCCTATCTCTCCGCATCCTCTCCAACATTTATAGTTTTCTGATTTATTAATAGTGGCCATTTTACTAGTTGTGCAATGAAATCTCATTGTAGCTTTGATTTGCAGTCCCTAATACCCAGTTATCTTGAGCATTTTTTCACATTTTTTTCACCATTTATATTTCTTCTTTAGAAAAATGTCTATTCATGTCTTTTGCCAATATTTTAATCAGGTCATATGTCCTTTTATTGTTGAGTTGTAGGATCTCTTTTTATATCATGGATATTAGACACTTGCTGGATGTGTGATTTCCAAATATTTTCTTCCATTGAGTAGGTTGCCTTTGCACCCACTTCACAACGTCCTTTGATTTGCAGAAGTGTTTACTTTTGTGGTGTCCCATTTCCATTTATCTATTTTTTTCTTTTGTTGCTCATGCTTTGGGTGTAAGGTTTAAGAGATCCCCACCTACTACAAGGTCTCATAGATGTTTCCCTATATTATTTTCTAGGAGTTTTATGGTCCTGGGTTTTATATTTAGGTCTTTGATTCATTTTGAGTTAATTCTTATATAAGAAGTGAGATAGGGGTTCTTTTGGTTATGGATATATAGTTCTCACAGCACCATTTATTGAAAAGATTTTTCTGTCACAGAAAATTATACTTGATACGCTTATGGAAAATCAGTTGTTGGCAGAGGTGCGTACCTATTTCTTTTTGTTGTTGTTGTTGGTAAAAATCAAAAATTTTCACAATACTTACCAATATTTGTAAGATGATATATAAACTCTCATTTCTATTCCATTGATCAATATGTCTATCTTTATGCCAATACCATGCTGTTTTGACCACTGAAACTTTATAGTACACTTCAAGGTCAGGGACTGTGAGTCTTTTGAGTTAATGCTTCTTTTTCTTAAGATTCTTTTGCTATTCAGGATCACTTTCCCTTCCAAATAAATTTGGTAATTTACTTTATATTTTTGTAAATTTCCATTGGAATTTTGATTGATATTGCATGGACTCTGTAAAATCAATTTGGGTAGAACTGACATTTCTGAATACAGATTCTTTACATCCCTGGTTAAATCAATTCCTAGATATTTGAAACTTTTTCTTGCTATTGTAAATGGATATTTTTCCTTGACTTCCTCCTCAGTTTGCTTATTGCTAGTGTATAGAAATGCTAGTGATTTTTGCATTTTGATCTTGTATCCTGTCACTTTGCTCAAATCATTCATTAGATCTAGAAGTTTTGTAGATGGCTCAGGATTTTCTAAATATAGGATCCTGTCATCTGCGAAGAGTGAGAGATTTTCTTTTCCTTCTCCAATTTGGATAACCTTGTTTTTTCTTGCCTATTTGCTCTAGCTAGAACTTCTGGCTCAATGTTGAATAACAGTGGGCATCCTTTTCTTCTTCCTGACCTTAGAAGGAAAGATTTAACTTCTCCCCATTGTGTGCAAAGTTAGCTGGGCAGTTTGATATATACCCTTTATTATATTGAAGAATTTTCCTTCTATATCTATCTTTTGAAGTGTTTTTATCAAGAAAGTTTGCTAGATTTTGTCAAATGTCTTTTCTGCATTGATTGAGATGATCATGTCATTTTTTCCCTTTGATTTGAGAATGAGGTGTATTAAGTTAATTGATTTTCTAATGTTGAACAACCCTTGCATACCAGGTATAAAATCCACTTCATCAAGATTTACAATTCTTTTTAAGTGCTATTGGATTTGATTTGAAGTATTTTGTTGAGAATTTTTGCATCTATGTTCATTAAAGAGATTGGTCTGTAATTTACTTTTCTTGTAATATCTTTATATGGCTTTGGTATTAGAGTGATGTTGGCTTCATAAAATGTATTGGGTAATTTTCCCTAATTTTCAATTTTTTGGAAGAGTTTAAACAGGATTGGTAATAATTCTTCCTGAAATGTTTAGTAGAATTCACCTGTGAAGTCATCTGGTCCTGGACACTTCTTTTTTTTAATATTAGATTTTTTTTTCTACTTTCAAAGAAGCTTTAGATTGCCTAAATGTTACATGAAATTATAGGATTTACCATATACCCCACCACCTCTCACTCCCACAATTTCCCACATTGACAACATATTTCTTTGGGGCTGTGCATTTGTTTCAATTGATGAACACATATTGAAGCATTGCTACTAACCACAGAATATGGTTTACTTTATAGTTTGCACTCTGCCCCACATGATTTTATAGGTTTTGACAAAATATCCATCATTACAATGTTATGTGGTGCAATTCCAATGTCCTGAAATTGTCCCCCTGTTCCACATCTTCTTTCCTCTCCCTCCCCTCAGATTCCCTGGAGATCATTGCCTTTATATCAATGATGCAAGTTCTTCCATTACTAAAATAATAAGTGCATAATAGAATAATAATGTCTACTTTAATTCATTGTTCATTCCCTAATCTTTAGGATTTGGGGGTGGTGAGGCCTACTCTGTTTCTAATTGAGAGGGGGCTTAGATCTCATGGGGCAGATGGCTGGAACTGTCTTGCTTGCAGTTGCACTCTATTCATTGGGATGAGCATTGACAATCATCATCTTCTTGTTAGCTGTCCTGGGTGAGTCCAATGAATTGGAAAGTAGGCATTGGAAATCTGCTGAGATTCAGGGCTCAACAAGCACATGAATGGACCAAAGATTTAAGTCTCTTGGGCACATATTTAACAAGTATAGTGCTAAATATAGGTTCAAATAAAAGGGCAGAAGAGGCATGTTTAGAAAAAATATACATGAGTCTAACTCTGTAACACTGGGGAGCATAACTTCCAAAGAAAAGTTCACTGATAGGGTGCTGAATTCCTGAGCCTGTCTGTCTTGTTATAGTGTTTAGATGTCTCTAGAGCCCTCCTCAGGAGTCCTGTTGTTTGAGGTAATGCTTACTGTGGCAGTCAATGAGATCCTGCTGAGCTTTGCATAAGTGTAACCACTGGAATGAACTCCTGGTTAAATTTGAAATCTCTTAGCGAAAAAAACCCATCTCATTTGTATTTAATATTTTCCCCTTTTAGTCAATGTCTTTTTCCAAATGCATCGTTATTTGGAACTTGGTAATAATTCCTTGGTATCTGGACATTTCTTTGTAGGAAGATTTTTGATAACTGATTCAATCTCTTTAGTTGTGATTGTTTTGTTGAGTTCTTGAATGTCTTGTAGAGTCAATGCAGGTTATGCATTTCAAGGAATTCATCCATTTCATCAAGGTTGACTAAACTGTTGGCATACAGTTTCACTTAATATCCTTGTATGATACTTTTATTTCTGTGTGGTCAGTCATAATGTCCCCCTTTTCATTCCTGAATTTTTATTTGCATCTTCTATTTTTCTTTGTTAGTCTTGCTAAGTATTTTGTGATTTTATTGATTTTCTCAAAGAATCAGATTTTTTTTTGTTTATTTTCCTTATTGTTTTTGTTGTTCTCAATTTCATTAATTTCTGCTCTATTTTTGTTATTTCTTTCTTTCTCTTGGCTTGGGATAGATTTTTTGTCTTTTTTCTAGATTCTCCAGTTTTCAGTTAGTTCTTTGATTTTAGTTCTCTCTTCTTTTTAAATATTGGTATGCAAAGTTATAAATTTCCCTCTCAGTACTTAATTTACTGTATCCCATAAGTTTTGATATGTTGTGTTCTCATTTTCATTTGTCTCCAAATATCTATTAATTTCTATTGCCATTTATTCTTTCACCCACTGATTGTTGGAGTGTGTTATTTAGTCTCCCCATATTTGCAAATTTTCCCTTTCCTGCCTATTATTGATTTCCATTTTCAATCCATTATGGTCAGAGAAGGTGCTTGGTATAATTTCCATTTTCTTTAATTTAGTAAGAGCTATGTTGTGGGCCAATATGTGGTCTTTCTTGAAGAAAGATCCATGATTCCTTGAGAAGAAAGTTTAACCTGTTGATTTTGGGTGCAATGTTCTCTATAGGTCTTTCTGGTCCAGCTCGATTATCATATTTTTCAAGTTCTCTGTTTCCTTGTTGATCTTATGTCTAGTTGTTCTATCTATTGATATGAATGATGTGTTGAAGTCCCCAATTATTATTGTAGAGGTGTTTATCTCTCCTTTCAGATTGCCAGTGTTTGCCTCATGTATTTTTGGGCACCCTTGTTAGGTGCATAGATATTTCCATCCGATACCCCTTCTTAATGAATTGTTCTTTTTATTA
Source organism: Cabassous unicinctus (assembly GCA_029593785.1). NCBI lineage: Eukaryota > Metazoa > Chordata > Mammalia > Cingulata > Chlamyphoridae > Cabassous > Cabassous unicinctus. Next base: position 16,034 of record JAQZBX010019480.1, on the reverse strand, counting down.
ACATATAAGGGCCTTCTGCATCTCTTATCATTATTTTGTATTTAAAGACTGCTTTACTGACACAAGTATAGCTACTCCTGCTCTCTTTTTGATAGAATGTGCATGAAAGATCTTTTGCTGTTGCTGTTGTTGTGATTGTATTTATTTATTTATTCTTTATTTTTAAAGTAGCTTTAGATTACACAAATGCTACATTGAAAATATAGGGGATTCCCATATACCCCACTATTTCACCCTTCCACACTTCCACACTTTCTCTGATTAACAGCTTTCATTAGTGTGGTACATTTGTTACAATTGAACACGTATTGAAGCAATCCTACTAACCATGGTGTATTGTTTACATTATGACATACACTTTTCACCACACAATTTTATAGTATTGACAAAATGTATAATGGCTTACATCTATCATTGCAATATCATGAAGAACAATGCCATTTTCCCCAAAATGCCCCATTTTACAATTATTTCCCCTCTCTCTTCCCTCAGAACCTCTGTTGACCACTGTCTTTTTATCTTTTACAAGTTCTTCCATTATTAGAACAATAATAATTCTACATTGGACAATATTTGCATTCCCCACTAATGTTTATTCATTCCTCAATCTTGAGGATTTGGGGATAATGATGTCCACTCTGCTACCAATTGAAAGGGGCCTTAAATCCCATGGGGCACATAGATGGAACTGTCTTGCTAACAGGTGAAGATACTCTCTGATGTTTGGGATGGGCATTTTCCATCATCACCCTTATGTTAGTTGTCCTGGGTTAGTCCAGTGGACTGGAAAGTAGGTGTTGCCTGCAACTATCCTGAGATTCAGGGTTCAAATAGCATATTTGAGAAGATTTAAGTGTCTGGGACATATATTTAATGGTTTAGTGCTAATTATAAGCTCAAATAAAAGCAGCAGAAGAACCACGTGTGGGAAAATCATGAGCCTAACTCTGATGCATTAGGAGGATACATTATCATATATTCCAAGTTAAGATGCCCTGATTGAGTGCCAATTTTCTGGGGATGTCTGCCATGTCTATAGTGTCTAGATGTTACTGGAGCCCCCAGAGGCACCCTGCTTGGGGCACTGTTTACTGTGGCAGTGAGTTCTTACTGAGATGTGCATAAGCATAACCTCTTGAATGACTTCCTGACTCACATCGAAATCTAGTAGTCAAGAAAGCTCATTTGTATTTAATATTTCCCCCTTTTGATTAAGGTCTTTTTCCAAAAGCATCACTAGTTCATGCTTGGTAATAACCCCTCAGTGCCAGGGCCAAGGTAGTGAGTTTATAGACTGAGTTTGGCTTAAAGAGAGACCACATTTCGGCAAAAAAGGAGTATTTCAGGAAGTAAATTTTAAGCAATATATATTACTAGACTTTTAATTTCACAAGAACAAAGTTCATATGTACAAACATCAATATCAAGGGCTGGGCATATTGGTCTGTACTCCTTTGCTAGGCACTGCCCATGTACTCAAGTGTTTCTTGCCACTCTATTAGAAAATGTCACAGGACTCCCAAGGATAGGAATTCAATTTTCCTATGGTTATTTTGTGGGTCTCAACCAAACAAGACAATAGCCCATGACCACATGAAGACATTCATATTCCATAAAAGCATGCCCCAGGTGCATCCTTCTTCACACATCCTCCCACCAACAACAACCCACAGCAGTGTTCCACCCCTGCCACAGTTGCAAACCTTTTGCAGTCCAAAATCTCCCCAAAACAAAGCCAAGTAACAATAAAATAATTAAAAATAAATAATTTTTTATAAAAAATTTGCATTGTGCCTTTCATCACTATAGATCTTTTGTCTTCTCTGCATATTGAAAATTTCTTCTCTGTGTTCCTCCATGCCTTGTTTTTTTCACTTTATATTCCAAGAAGCTTTATATTAAGAGAAAAGTCTCATAGAAAATATTAGATATTCCCATTACCCCCCACATCATCTCCCCTAAAAATAACATCCTACATGAGTGTGGTACATTTTTTACAATTGAACATATATCAAAGCATTGCTGCTAACCAAAGTAATTCATTTACATTATGGTTTACTTTTTGCCCTGTCCACTTTTATATGATCTGACAAAATGTATAATGACCTATATTCAGAATTGTAAGATCATGCAGAACAATTCTAATGCTCCAAAACTGTCTTATGTTCCACCCATTCTTCCCTCCCACTCCTTTCAGAATCTATGATAACCACTAACTTTCAATTTTTGAAGACTAAGGTTCATAGTTACATGCATTAATATTGAGGGCTTAACAAATTGGGCTGTTCTCTTTTATTAAGCACTGCCTATGAACTTAAGAGGTTCTTACCCCTGTATTTCAGAATCTAGCCAAACTCCCCAGGATGGGAGTTTACTATTTCCTTTTTGTGTGTGTGTGTCTCCACCCACTGAGATAACATCCTATGACAAGATGAGTACATTCATATTTCATAGAAGCATGACCCAGGTGTTCCCTTTCCCACATATTCCCCCCACCACTCATCCCTGAACTAGTGACCTTCCCTTACCATATTTGCCAAAAGAACATTCCCACCATTGTAGTTTCAACCACAGATCTACACACCCCAGAGTTCATCTGTTCCTTTCTCCAGCCCTCCCCCCAGTTCCATGGATAATCCAACCCAACTCCCCCACCCTGCTCACCCTCACATTCCAGCAATGTCAACCCCACTTGCATCAGTATACAACCACACATCTATCCACTGCCAAAACACACCCTCCAACTTAACATGAGTTTTGCCATGTTGAGTATTGGCTCACCACACTCTATTCCCTTTCTGTCTTCTGATAATCTATCTTCCAGACTCTAGCTCCGTGAGTCTGCTCAATATGATTAGGTCATATCAGTGAAGTCATGCAGTATTTGCCCTTTAATTCGACATAAGTTCTTCAAAATTCATCCGTGTTGCCACATGTTCCAATATTTCATTCCTTACAGCTAAGTAATATTCCATTGCATGGATATACCGCATTTTGCTTATCCATTCATCTGATGATTGGCACTTCTGTTGGTTCCAACATTTGGCAATCATGAATAATGCACTATGAACATTGGTGTACATATATATGTATATATAGCTCTATATATCTCTATCTCTATATATCTATCTCTATATCTTGATCTATATCTAAATTTATATCTATATCTATGTCTATATCTATTTCTATATCTATTTCTATATCTATATCTATACCTATACCTATATCTATATCATCTATATCATCTATCTATATCTATATCAATATCATCTATATCTATATCTATTCGGGTCCCTTCTTTCAATTCATCTGGATATACACCCAGCAGTGGGATTGCTGGAACATATCACAATTCTATAGCTAGTTTCCTGAGGACAACCATATGGTTCTCCACAATGGCTGCACAATTCTACATTCCCACCAGCAGTCGATGAGGGTTCCCTTTCCTCCACATCATTTACAACACTTGAATTCCCTGTTGTTGTTTTTTAATATTCACTGGTTTAAGTGTAAGATGATATCTCATTGTAGTTTTGATTTGCATTTCCCTAATATATAGTGATGCTGAGCATCTTTTTGTGAGCTTTTTGCATATTTGTATTTCCTCTTTGGAAAAGTGTCTGTCCAAAGCTCTTGTCCATTTTTTCAATGGGTTGTTTGTCTTTTCATTTTTGAGATGTAGTAATTTTTGTATTTACTTGATATTAGACCCTTATCAAATAAGTGGTTCCCAAATAATTTTCTTCTACTGAGTAGGCTGCCTTTTCACTTTCTTGATAACTCCTTAAAAGTGTAAAAGTTTTTAATTTTGAGGAGGTCTCATTTATCCATTTTTTGCTGTTTGTGTTTTGGGTATAAAGTTTATGAAACCATTCCCTATGGCAAGATCTTGTAGACATTTCCCTCCATTATAATCTATGATTTTTTTGGTCTTGGTTCTTATGTTCAGATCTTTTATCAACCTTGTGTTAATTTTTGTATAGGGTGTGAGATAGTGATCCTCTCTTATTCTTCTGGATATGGATATCCAGTTCACCCAGCACCATTTGTTAAAGAGGCCATTCTGTCCCAGTTGAGTGGGCTTCATGGTCTTGTTGAATATTTATTGACCATATATGTGAGAATCTATTTCAGAACCCTTAATTTAGTTCCATTGGTTAGTATGTCTATCGTTGTGTCAATACCATGCAGTTTTGAACACTGTACTTTGAAGTATGCTTTAAAGTCAGGTAGTATGATTCCTCCAATTTTGTTTCTCTTTTTCAATATATTTTTGGCTATTTACCCTTCCAAATAAATTTCACAATTAGCTTCTCCAATTCAGTAAAAACTGCTGTTGTAAATTTTATTGGGATTGTGTTATATCTGTAAATCAATATTTGTAGGACTGACATCTTAATGTTTTTTATTCTTCCAATCTTTGAAAATAGAATATGCCTCCATTTATTTAGGTCCTCTTTGATTTCCTTTAGCAACTTTGTGTAGTTTTTTGTGTATATGTCCTTTACATCCTTAACTAAGGATGTAGATAATACTTGATTCTTTTTGTTGCTAATATAGAATTTATTCTTGATTTCCTCTTCAGATTGTCCATTATTAGTGTACAGTAATATTACCGATTTTTGCATGTTGATCTTATATCTTCCCACTTTTCTGAACTTGTTCAGCTCTAGAAGCTTTGGTGTGGAATTTTCAGGGCTTTCTACATATAGTATCATACCATATGCAAATAGGGACATTTTTACTTCTTCCTTTCCTATTTGGATGACTTTTACTTTTTGTGTGTGCCTAAGTGCTTGAGGAAGTACTTCTAACACAATGTTAAAAAAGAATGGTGGCTGTGGGCATACTTGTGTTGTACAGACCTTAGGGGGAAAGCCTTTAGTGTTTCACCATTTAGTATATTACCTGTGAGTTTTTCATATATACCCTTTATCATGTTGAGAATGTTTCCTTCTACTCCTACATTTTTTTAAAAGAGATACCAAGGATTGAACCTGGGACCTCATACATGGGAAGCTGGTGCTCAACCACTGAGCTATACCTGCTCACTTCTATTCCTATCTTTTGAAGTGTTTTCCTCAAAAAATTATACTTGGTTTTGTCAAATGCTTTTTCTGCATTAATACAGATGGTCATGTGATTTTTTCTTTTGCTCTATTAATGTGGTGTTTTACATTGATTTGCTTATGTTGAACCATTCTTGCATGCCAGGGGTAAAACCCATTTAATCATGGAATATAATTCATTTCATGTGTTGTTGAATATGATTAATAACCATTTTGTTGAGGATTTTAGCATCCAGGTTCATCAGAGAGATTGGTCTACTGTTTCTCTTACATGTGGCAACTTTGTGTGGTTTTGGTATTAGGATGATATTGGCATTATAGGATGAGTTAGTCAATGTTCCCTCCACTTCTATTTTTTTGGAAAAGTTTAAGCAGGATTGGTGTTAGTTCTATCCAGAATGGTTGGTAGAATTCAAACATGAAGACATCTCATCCTGGGATTTCTTGGTTGGAAGGATATTGAGGACTAATTCAATCTCAGTACTAGTGATTGGTCTGTTGAGTTAATCAAATTTTCTTTTGTCAATTAGGTTGCTTGTGTGTTACCAGAAATTTGTTGATTTCATCTGTTATCCATCTTGTTGCCATACAATTTTTTCTAAGTATCCTCTTTTGATATGCTTTATTTCTGTAGGATCTTTGATGATAACCCTTGTCTTGAATTTTATTTTTTATTTGCACCTTTGTTTCTTCTTTGTTAGTCTAAGGGTTTGTCAATTTTATTAACCTTCCCCCCAAAAAACAGTTTCTGGTTTTACCATTTTTTCCAGTTTTTTTTTTCTTTTTCACTCTCAATTTCATTTAGTTCTGCTTTAATCTTTGTTATTCCCTTCTTCCTGCTAGCTTTAGAATTAGTTTGTTTTTCTTTTAATAGGTCCTCCCGGTGTGCAGTAGGACTTTCACTTTAGCTCTTTCTTCTTTTTTAATATAAGGATTTATCACTATAAATTTCCCTCTCAGCACTGCTTTTGCTGCATCCCATAGGTTTTGATAGGTTTTGTTCTCATTTTCATTTGTTTCAAGGAACTTACTTATTTCTTTTGCAATTCCCACTTGACACACTGATTGTCTAAGAATGTGCTGTTTAACTTCCACATATTTGTGTCTACCCTTGTTCTCTGTCCCGTATTAATTTCCAGCTTCATTTCATTGTGGTCAGAGAAATTACTTTGTATAATTTCAATCTTTCTAAATTCTTTGAGACTTATTCTGTTATGTAGCATGTGTTCTAGCCTGGTTTACGTTCCATGTGCACTTGAGAAGAATGTATATCCTTCTGTATTTGGGTGTAATGTTCTGTATGTCTATTAGGTCTAGGTCATCTAATGTATTGTTCAAGATCTCTGTTTCTTTATTAACCCTCTGTCAGATGTTCTGTCTAATAGTGGCAATAGTGTATTAATGTCCTCCACTAAAATTGTAGAGTCATCTATTACTCCCCTTAGTTTTTCAATCATTTGCCTCATGTATTTTGGGACACCCTGATTATATGTGTAAATGTTTATAATCATTCTTTCTTCTTGATATATTATGCTTTTATTAATATATATTGCCTTTCTTTGTCTCTAACAATAGTTTTGTATTTAGTCTTTGATATTAGTATTGCTACTCCTGTCTTTTTTTGTTTATTGTTTACATGTGAAATCATTTTCCAATCATTCTCTTGTAACCTTCTTGCATCCTTGGGTCTAAGGTGACTTTCTTGTAGACAACATATAGATCAGTCATATTTCATTATCCATTCTGTCAATCTGTCTCTTTTGATTGGAGAATTTAATCCATTAACATTCAATGTTATTAGTTCAAGGCAGTACTTATATTAGCCATTTTTTTCTTTAGGTTTATTAATCTTCCTTAATACACTCTCCTTCAACCTTTTCTCTCCTGTTTTTTTCCTTTCAACTTGCATCACTCCCTTTAGTATTTTTGAAGGGCAGGTTTCTTCTTGACAAACTCTCTTAATTACTGTTTGTTTATGAATATTTTAAACTCTTCCACATTTTTTAATGCAAGCGTTACTGGATATTGAATTTTTTGCTGGTAGATTTTTCTTTTTTCCCCTTAACTATGTCATACGACTTCCTTCTCATCTCCATGGTTTCAGATGAGAAATTAGCACTTAATCTTATCAAACTTCCCTTGTATGTGATGGATCTCTTTTCTCTTGGTGCTTTCAGTATTCTCTATGTTGTGTTTGTGTGTTTGACAACTTGGTAAATATCTGAGTTGGGGAAGGCCTGTTAGGATTTATGTTTAGAGTGTGCTGCACTTCCTGGACATGTTCATCCTTATCCCTCAAAAGACTTGGGAAATTTGCACCCATTATTTCCTTCAACACTCCTTCTACCTTCTTTCACTTCTCTTCTCCCTCTGGGATGCCTATAATGCCTGTTTGTACATTTTGTGCTGTCATTCAATTCCCTGCATCACGTCTGATTTTTTCTATCTTTTAACTATTTGTTCTTTTATATGTGCCATTTTGAATATACTACCTTCAATGTCACTCATTCTTTCCACTGCCTGTTCATAACTGTTGTTTAGTGCTTTCAGTGTATTTTTAATTCTTGCATTGTGCTATTCATCAGCATCAGATCTGTTATGTTTTTATGTATGTTTAAAATTTTTTCTGTTTATTCCCTCAGTGTCTTTTTAATAACCTTTCTCTTCTTTTGCTTCATTAAGTTAATTCATGATGTTTATTTGGATACCCTTGATTAGTTGTTCCACATTCTGCAACTCCACCTGTGTTTTAGTTTGTTCGTTAGACTGGGCCATACCTTCTTAGTATATTCTGTAATTTTTTTTGTTGATATCTAAGCATGTATTTATTCTGACTGATATATTCAGATAGTTTCTCTTTATATGCTAGGGCTTTATTTTGTTTTGTTTCATGTTAAGATTCCTATTTGATACTAAGTTCCACTTATTCTATATCCTTGTAGTTGTCTGTGTCCCCCTTAAAAATATTAAGAAAGAGAAGAGACAAAGAATAAGAAAAAAAGAGAAAAACATGGGAAAGGAATCTTAAAAGAACCAGGAAGAAAAGAAAAAATAAAAAGTATTGAGTGAAAAATAATAAAAACATAAAAAGTATTAAGAATAAAAAATGGGGAATAAAATAAAGAAACAGGAAAAAATAGAATTAATAAAAGGCTGGAGGATGTGAAGAGAAGAAAGAAAATGAGGATCAAACAAGGGAAGGTGAAGTGATAGAATAGTGATGGAAGAGGGAAAAATGAAAGCAAAAAAAGAAATAAAGAAACTAAGGAGAAAGAGAAAAAAGAAGGGGTAAAAGCAACCACAACAAGAAGAACAGCAACAATAAAAATAAAAATTAAAAAAACAGAAAAAATAAGTTTCCCTCTCAGTCTTCTAGCAACCATCTCAGGTTGCCAGTGCTCACCAATCAATCACCTTGCTGCCTGCCCTTCCCAGGTAAGTTACCTGGGTTTAGAGAAAAGAATAAGGAATAAAAATTAACAAATGAAATACATACAAAATCTCAGTCTAAGTTCCCTGTCCTGAGGATTCCCATCCTTCAACTCCTATTCCCTGCAGCTCCTGGGATGCTTCCACCAACCCCTGTATCACACAGGCCAGTTAGACATTTTTAGGAGGTACTTGGGATTGAACCCAGGACCTATATATGTGAGGGAAGATTTTAACCACTGAGCTACACCACTCCACCAGTTATGTAGGTTACTGAAGGTTTGTCATCTCTCTATGATATGTACCCAGCTGCTTCTCCAGGATTGCCACTCTCCCTTGCTGTAAGGAACCTGTCAGTCCACCTCCTCATTGACTCAGTTCCCCTCTCTCCCAGCGTGTGTGTGTGTAGTAGTTTGTCTGATCATTTCCTCCATCCCCTCTCCCTGAGCTACTTCAGGACTTGCTGGCACCATTTTATTTTATTTTGTTCTGATCTGCCTGTCTTTTCTCCCATTCTCCCTATGCTGCTCTTCCATTGAGTTCACTGGTTGCTGGGCTCCCACAACTTATTGCCCTGCAGCTCCCCCACCTCAAGAGCCTGCTGGGTATTGAGATGCTCCCCTGGCCACCTGGGGGATGGGGGACTGAACTCACACTGAGAGCTGGCTGAGCACTGATATTCCAGCGAAATCACTTCCCTGCCTTCACTCACCTCTGAGCTGACTTGAGTGCCCCCAGCCAACTAGGTCCACACTATCTAGCTGCTCTCTCCAATTGCCCCCACAGTCCTGCAGCTTCCCTTCTGCCAGGTTAACCTGCCTACTTTCCCACAGTTTCTGGAGGAAGAGTGCAGCCTGCCATTCCCTACTACACAATCTTGGAGCTCCTATGTTGTTTGAAATATCTTTTTAACAACTTTCACTTTTAGTGTATTTGCATTCTTTACTTAAGGTATGTCTCTTGCAGAAAGCATATGGATAGCTCTTGTTTTTTTTATCCATTCTGTCACTCAATGTTTTTTGATTGGAGAATTTAATCCATTAACATTTGATGTAAGTATGCAAATGCATTACTTAGTTCAATCATATTATCCTTTGGCTTTTATGTTATATCTTATTTTTGTCCATCTTTTAACCTTTTTGGTTATCTTTTCTAATAGTCTACACCCTCCCCAAAACCTCTCTTTCTTTTCATTTCTTTTCTGTCCATATAACTACCTCTTGTGTTTCCTTCAGAGCTAGATTCTTGTTTACAATCTCTCTTAGTTTTTGTTTCTCTATGAATATTTTAAGTTCATTATCATATTTCTAGGACAATTTTGTTAGATATAGAATTCTTGTCTGGCAGTTTTTCACTTTCAGTGCTGTAATTATATCTTACCACTGCCTTCTTGCTGCCTTAGTTTCTGAAGAGAAATCTGCACTAGTTTTTATTGGACATCTCTTGTATATATTTTGTTTTTACCTTTCAGAATTTTCTCTTATTGTTAGCATCTGGAATTCTGTATATTATGTGTTTTGAGATGATCTATTTGGATTTATTCTAAGTGAAGTACACTGTGCTTCCTGGACATGTATATTCATGCCTTTCATGAGAGTTGAGAAATTTTCAGCCATTATTTCCTTAAATATTCTTTCTACCCCTTTTTCCTTTTCATCTTCTGGAACTACCCTAGCACATATGTTCATGCACTTCATATTATCATACAACTCCCTGAGCCCCTGCTCAATTTTTTCCCATTATTTTCTCTCTGTGTTCTTCTTTCTCTTCAATTTCAGTTGTTCTTTCCTCTACTTCACTGATTCTTTCTTTCCTGATTTCAATTCTGCTGTTGTATGCCACTCTTGTACTTTTAATCTCACTTATTGTGTCTTTCATTCAAAAAAGCTCTGCTATTTTTCTATCCAAGTTTTCAAATTTTTCTTTGTGCTCTCTGTGTCTTATTAATGTGTTTTATTTCTTTAGTCATGTTTTCCTTCAACTCCATAATTTGATTTAGGAGATTTTTATGGGCATCATTGATTAGCTCTTTCAAGTCCTGTGACTCATCTAGTGTTTTGATTTGTTCCTTTCCCTGAGCCATATCTTCCATTTTCTTTGTATGGCTTGTAATTTTTGCTGATATCTAGATATCTAGTTCTGATGCTTAATTTTATCTGATGTTCAGTTTCTCTCTCTTGCATAGGGATTTATGGTTAAGTGGCTTGTGCTATCTTTTTTTTTTTTGAATCTTGGTTCAACTTGCTCAGATATTTAGTATTGCCCCTGTTTAACTTCTCAAAGCAGGGATAAGGACTCAATAATGTGCTATAGGCCAGTTTCCAAGGCCTTGGGGAGGGTGGCAGTAAGGGCACTTACTTGCCTATTTATTATTATTTTTCCTTTTAATTTCACTTTTCTGGTATGGCCCACAGATGGTAATCTTTGGTAGATCTCTCAACTCAGACCTCCTGCTGTGGGGAATGCATTCAGTGTAATTCCTCAGTCATGTGGGTGTGCAGAAGCAATGTCTTCAGGGCTGGCCAAGCCTCTAAAATAAACTTCTTAGAGGCTGTTCTTCCTTGGCTGTTAACACCCTCCCTCCCTCTGCCTCTTCAGAAACCAGCCCAGGACAGTAGGGAGTGTGTTTGAGAAGGCAACTTATCTTTAGCTCCCTTTCAGTTATCAGGGTAAAAATTTTCTGGACCCAACCAGCTTGGAAGTGTGAGAACTCTCCAATGCAGTAGAACATGTTCCCTGACCAAAACCTGATTTTGCTGTAGGCTTTGTCCCTTCCTCTCCCTGCAATCTCCCAGTCCACAGCCACTGCAGTCTGCAGAGCACTATTTGCTCCATAGGTGGGGTAAAGGCAACCACTGCTGCATTTGTAGCTTTATTCATGGGATTTTCCAGCCAGCTGGGACTTCTTTCATTTGCCCCTCTTCTTCTTTGTTGTGTCTCATCCTTCTGGTTTCCTAAGACCCAGAATAGCATTCCAGATATTCTCTGCCTGTCCTATAGCTATTTTTCTGAGAGATCAGTGATCTCTCTGCCTCTTTAACCCTCTATCTTCCAGGAAGTCCTTAAGAGGTGTTCATTGGAATTCATACTAGCTAAGATTCAGTTTCTTTTCAGACAGCTACAGAGGAGCCCAAAGTCTGAATCTATTATCTATTCTGAGAATACTTCCATGCTTCTAGTTCTGGGATTTCCCAGTGCTGGTGGTACAGTTCATTCATTCATGGTCCTACTGGGGCTTTGGATCTGTGCCCAGTCTCTGGCCTGGAGTTGAGTGAGTTGATACATGAGTCACAGAATAGAGTCCAGAAAGTGAAAAAAATATCCTTGTCACTTAGCAGAAACTATTCAAGTAAGGAGGGAAAGAAATCCCATCAAGATAAGTCTCCTGGGGGAGGGGGAAATTGCCTCAGGTTGGGACCGATAAATGGACCCAAGCCACACTTCACAATGGACAACAGAAACATTTCACCATGATTCTTGAATTATGTTTTTGCCAGATATCAAATTCTTGGTTGAATATTTTCTTCTTTAAGGACTTTAAGTATGTCATTCTATTCTCTTTTGGACTCCACAGTTCATGATGTAAGATAAGCTGTTAATCTTCCTGGGAATTCCTTTTATGTGACAAGATGCCTCTCTTTTGTTGCTTTCACAATTCTTCATCTATAGATTTTCAGTTTATCTCTACTTTTCTTCATATGGACATTTTAAGTTCATTTTGCTGAGTTTGTTGAGCTAATTAGATGTGTATGTTCATATAATTTGTCAGATGTGCGGAGTTTTCATCTATTATTTGTTCAAATATATTTTAACATTTATCTCTTCTTGTCCTTCTGTAACTTGTAACTCCAATTATGCATATGGCGGTACACTTGATAGTGTCCCATAGGTTCCTGAGGCTCTCTTACTTTTTATTCATTTTTTCTTTCCTTTTGCTTTGCACTCTGGATAGTTTCAGTTTTCTGATATTCAGGTATTCTGTTCTTTCCTTCTGACTGTTTAAATATTCTGTTGAATTGATATAGTGATTTTTATCATTTCAATTATTGTACTTTTGAGTTCCACAATTTCTTTTTGGTTCCTTTTTATAATTTCTAAGTCTATCTTTTGTTGTGACAATGTTTTCCCAATTTCCTTTTTTTTATTGTTGAACCCAAATACCATACAACACATTTTAGAATACTGATTTAAAGTCTTTTTCAAATAGTTTGAATGAGCTTCCTCAGGGATGATTTGTCAAAAAAATTTTTTTTTCCCTGATATTGGGCAATGCTTTCCTAATTCTTCAGGTGGTTTGAAATTTTTTATGGAGAAGTGGATATTCTGAGCTTTAATTTGTTGCATATCTGGAAATCTAATTCTTCCACTCTTCTGAGATTGCTGTTTGTTCTTTGTTGAGGTCTGGACCAGCTAGTATGTAACTTTTCAAAATTATTTTTGATCCCACAACAGGAAATGGATAGAAAAAAGTTACTGTCTCTTTAAGACTCCTCTGATCCTCTGTCTGTGGAATTGAAATCATGGTGTCTATCAGTGCATGCCCTACAGTGATCAAAGGCAGTGATGCAAAGCAGTGATGAGTAGTCAGACTACTCCCTCATGGTTTTTGGAATACAACATGCTAATTGCCATCCCTGGCACAGGAAAATTACAACAGGAAAGCAGACTTTTGTCCCAACAGCTGCCTGCCATGTGGTTGGGGGGTGAGGGCTGATAGCTCCTACAATGAAGTTGAAATGCAAAAGTAGTTGCTGAAATTTACCAACCTCTTAATCCAGCTTATTTCTGGGTACTGAAATTATTTCAGTAGACTCCAGAGTTCCAACATATTTGATTCAGTCTGTTCCTGTCAGTTCAAGAGAACTTTTGGTGGATCGATTAATTCCTCGATCTACTTTCTCCACCTTCATCCCATTATCCCCTCCTACCATCATTTTACTTTTAATCTACCTGAATCTTTTATTAGGTTTCTTGTAGACAACATACACTTGGGACTTATTTATATATTTTCATCCTCTCTGGTTGTATCTGTTTTTTAATGGTGTGTTTGGAACATTCATATTTAAAGTGATTATTGTCATAGTTTAATTAATATCTACCATATTTATGACTGTCTTCCATTCCTTTCCCTTCTACTTGCTTTCTTGCTTTTTATTGATTGATTCATTCATTCATTTATTGTCTGCAATCTTTTCATGTCTACTCTAGTTTCAATTGAGCATTTAATGTTTCTCTCCTTCTTTAGAATTTCAATGAAATTTCTTTTAAAAATTATTTTAGTTGGCTGAGAGTTTTCTTGAACACTGTTCTTATTTTGTGTAAATCAAGGTTTTTGACCTATATATATGTCTTTCTCTCTGAAGAAGTTCTCTTAAATTTTTTTGCAAACCAGGTCTACCACTGACAAATACGCTTAATTTTTCTTTATCTGAGCAGGTCTTTATTTCTACTTCTCTATTGAGGTATAATGTTTCTGGATGCAGATTTCTAAGTTGGTGATTTTCTCTTTCAGTAATTTTAATATTTTAATCTACTCTGTTCTTGCTTTCATGGTTTCTGAAAAGAAGTCTGATGGAATTTTTAACCTTGTTCTTTAAGAGGGAAAGTGGTTTTTGTTGTTGTTGTTGTTTTTTGCCTCTGGTTTTTTTTCAAGATTTTCTCTTGTCCTTTATTATCAGCCTTTTGAATATAATGATCCTAAGTATACATTTTTGGTATTTATCCTGCTTGCTTTTCTCTGAGTTTCCTGGAAATTTGGCTTGTTGTTGGCCATTAATTTTGGAAACTACTAAGCCATTATTATCTTAGAGATTTCTTCTGTTCTTTTCTCTCATTCTTCATCTTGTATTCCCATTAATATCTGTTCCATTTTTTATTCTCTTTTTTCTTTTGGAAGTTGCTTGGACACATTTTCAAGCTCTCTGATTCTTCCCTTAGCTGTGTAAAGACTATTGATTTGCCAATTTAATGTAATCTTCATTTCTGTTTCAGTTTTATATTTGTTGTAGTTCTCATTTTTTAATGAGATTTTAAAAATTCTTTTGTATTGTACTCTTTTTTTAACACATCAGCTTTATTGATATATATTTATAAGGCATACAATTCATCCAATGTGTACTATCAGTGGTATTTGGTATAATCACATAGTTGTGCATTTATCACTTCAAGCATTATTAGAATATTTTCATTATTTCAAAAATATATTTTATTCTTTTTTAGGATAATCATCCTTCTGCTTATATAAGCAATATGTTCTTTCATTTTGTTGACTACTTTTTCCATTAGAGCTCTTAGCATTTTAATCATAGTGATTTAAAACTTGTTATCATATAATTAAAACATCCCTGCCATATCTGAGTCTGATTCTGATGATTATTCTGGTTCTTTACTGTATTTTTCATTTAGTATGTTTTGTAACTTTTTTTGTTGAAAGCTAGATATAATATAGCAGGTAAAAGAACTGTGATAAATTGTCCTTTGTTATGTGGTTTTATGTTTACATGGCTAGGTGCTATGTTATATTTACTGTTTGTTGCAGCTATAAGGAATCATTCATTAAAATTTACTCTGACATCTTTGTTTATATGTCTTCCCTTTTCTTTAGATTACTCTAAGAACTTCACAAATAAGGGGTAAGCCTTTCAGTACTTTGTGTTGTAAGTCTCTGCTATTATAAAGGAACCCTATTCATGTACTGGTATGTTAGGGTGGGTGAGGGTAAGATTTCTATAATCTTATGCTTTCATCTCAATCTTTTGGTTGGTCTTTGCCACTATATAATAATATTTACAAATTGATTCTAAACATCAGACAGGATGTTTAGAGGTGGCTGGAATTGGATATTTTCCATACCTTACATCAAAGTCCAGAGGAACCTGGAGGTGAGTATTTCTCTTCCTCCCCATCAATTTTGTTTTGGTTAAATGTATTGCTTTGAGAGTTCTTAGCTAAGGAGACCAGACCATAGCTGGCATATTCCAAACTTGTTATGTGTACCCTACCATTGCTGGAAGAGTAAGGAGAATTTCCTTCATTCTTCACAGTGAGAACCTGATGTGAATCTTGGAGGTAAAACTTGGAAATTTATGTAACCTCTTTTTGAACAGAGCCCTGGAATCTTTAACTCTCAAGTTCATCCAAACAATGCCTCCTGCAGTTCAGCAGTTACACTCAAGCAATCCTACTGGTACTGACTGCAGCTGATAGCTTTGTTCTTGGCTTTATCATCCAGGAAAGCTGTGGTTTTTCTTAATCCACCTCTCTCATATTTTGAGGAGGCAATGTTTTGATCAGTGACCTCAATTTTCTAATGGACCTAAGAAGCATTGCTGGTCTTCAGTTTGTTTCAATACTTCCTGGAAGGTAGTATGGGAGTGATGGCTTCCAAACTCCTCATATGCCAGACTGGATACTAGAAACTGCATAATGACCACTGAAGACTCTTTTTAAAGAAATGAAATAGTTCACATAAGCTTCTGAGAAATTCAGCTCTATGGCCTGATGAGTGTTCACATGCCCACAATGAGGGCTTTGCCC
>JAQZBX010019479.1:0-33782 GCA_029593785.1 Cabassous unicinctus | reverse complement strand
GGAAGCCAAGAAGCCTGAACCCTGGGCAAACGTCGGCAGCTGTCTTGCTCCAACACGTGACAATGGACTTTGGTGAGGGAAGAAACTTATGCTTTATGGCCTGGTAACTGTGAACTTCTACCCCAAATAAATACCCTTTATAAAGACCAACCCATTTTTGGTGTTTCACATTAGCACTCCTTTGGCTGACTAATACAGTATGCTTTCAAATTCTTCTTTGTGCTCATCCAGTGTCTTCTTAATATCCTTAATCTCTTTAGCCATCTCATTGAATTTATTAAGATTTGTTTGAACATCTATGATTAGTTGTCTCAATTCCTTTATGTTATCTGGAAGCTTATCTTGTTCCTTTGACTGGCTTTATATCTTCCTGTTTCTTGGTATGGATTGTAATTTTTTATTGGTGTTTTGGCATCTGGCTTACTATATTTATTTATTCTGGGTGCAGTTGCTGTCTTTAGTCCAGGGCTTTCTTGCCCTTTCTCCCTTGCTGGTTGTGTAGTAGGAGCCGAGGATGTAATTAGTACTGTAAGCTGTGGAGGCTGAAGCTGCCCACATTTCCACAGGAACCAGTGAAACTTCTCCCACCTTCCTCCTCTGCCAGGGGTAGGGGCAGAGCTGCAGCTGTGTGTAATAATGCAAGTTGTGCAGGCCAAGACCATCTGTAGTTGCCCAGAGAGACTGAAGAAGCTTTATGCCCCTTCCACCCCTGCTTGGTGTGGGGATGGAGCTGAAAGATGTGGGCAGCAGTCTATGCAGTGCAGGTCCAAACTGACTGTAGTTGCCCAGGTAGATTAACATAGCACTCACCCCTCTCCTTTCCTGCTAGGGGTGGGGACAGACCCTCTAATCCATGTGGATCGAATGCTCCTGCAATTGCGCTAAGAGGCTGAGGGAGTACTGTCTCTTCTGCCCTTTAGGGAGTGTGGATGGAACCATAGGTACTCAATAGTTCAATTCCTCTGGGCTGAAAGTACCTGCCATTGCCCTAAAAGGCTGAAGAAACACCAGCCCCCTCCTATCCTATTTGCAGATGTGGATGGATCCACAGATACCCAACAGTACAGTCCCTGTAGGCCAAAAGTTCCTGAAATTGCCCAGAGAGGCTGAAGAAACTCCAGCCCCATCCTATCTATGGGGGTTGAGGGGTGGAGATGGAATTGAAGGCATTCAGCAACCAGTTTGTGCAGGCTGAAAGCCCCTGCAGCTGCCCAGAGAGGCTAGAAAACACAGCTCCTCTCCTATCCATTTGGGTGCAGGAATGGAGCCCCAAGTGTCCGACATTTCAGGCTGTGCTGGCTGAAAGCACCTGCAGTTGCATGAAGAGGTTGGTGTAGGTACCCCCAGCTTCTTCCCTGCTGGAGGTGTGGTCTTGGCCTAGGCTAGGGCTGCAATCTGATCTGGGTGGAAAGAAACCATTCCCTATCATCACTGTGATATTCAATCAGCCCTGCTTTCCCTCATGCCAGAGGGGGAGTTAAAATGGTGGCTACCGGCCTCTTTCCACCTTGGACAGGTTCAAACTTTAGCTGTTCTTAGGATTATACTTTAGCCAGCCAAATTTATTAATCAGTAGCTGAAGTCGGTGGCCAACCATCTCTTCCTCCCCCATTTTTGGGAAATGAAGCTTCCCACTTCAGCCACGGAATAGCTCCCAAGGTGGCTTGTGCCACTAGTGGAGGATGGGCACTGGCCTCCACAGCGTGGAGTGCTCTACTCATGAATCTTCACAGCAGATGGACAGTCTCCTCCTTCCATTCTTTCAAGGATGTTGCAGGATGCTCTTCTGGTTTCCTGGTCCCCTCAAACAGGTGCTTTAGATAGCTCTGTTTAGATTACTAACTGTCCTGTAGGAGGAGCTGACTCTTGGAACGCCTTACTCAGCCACCTTCTTGTCTCCCTCTGTCAGCATAGTATAAATTTGATTAGAAAACAACTGCAGTTTTCCATATTCATTAAACTTTGATAACTGTCACATCAAATGCACAGTTTTAAAAGCAAAATAAGATTAATTGCTGTCACTTAAAGCTTTGCTCACTAGCCAAAATCATTATCTTCCTTTTTTTCTACTTAAAATTAGGATTGCATAATTATTGCAAGGTGGCAACTAGAACAAATCTTATGATTTATAGCTCTAACAAATACAATACTTCTACTTCAGTTATATTATCTTAGCATTAAAACATAAGAAATACTATATATATATATATATATATTTGTCTCTATGTAATTATGTATGTATAAATTGCATGTATGTATGTATATATGTGTATACTTATATAAATTGTAGACATGGTGAGGCCTGAGGCCTGCTTGTGAATATCATAGCTGAGAAAACTACATTGATATTCCAACTTAATCTTTCCCGTAGTGGAGAGTGAATCAATCTCTCTTTATGTCGGAAAACATGTTTATTGAAGACCAATGTTTTCTCACAAATGACAAGGTTAGGGCATGAGTAGATTAGGGCAAAATGAATCTAGCAAAAGTCATTCTTCACTACTAATGTACCAGTTTCCATTATTGTGAAACATATTCTCAAAGTCCAGTCAAAAGTTTAACTTCTTCATTTCTTCTTGGAATGTTAGTAAAAAATGCAGTTTCTTGACACCGACAACAGGAAAAGACTTTTTAAAGGCAGAGACAAAGTTTGATATTTTAAACCATTTATATACCCGGCATGTGAAATCAAACTTAAGCTTGCAAGTCTGCTTCTTGATTTAAAGAGAAAACAGATCTAGTGGCTGTATGGCAGTTCCTGTAACCCCTTCAAACACCAAGTGTGATTTTGTCACATGAATGAAAACATGTCAGGTGTGCAACCTAAACGGAAGTACATATTTGGACTTCTTCCACTGAGTACTTCCTGGCCCAAAGAGTCCCTCTGGACATTCTCATTTTTGAGCAGGCAAGGAATTGACAAGGCATCAGAGAGACGACAGTTAAGGCATATAAACAAAGAAAACACAATATCTTAATTTACATATTTAAATGTAATTAATTTATATTTTTTCATTCACTAGTATATTTTCATTTGATGCATATCCCAAAGGATATATGCAACCTATATGCAAACTACTGAATATCGTTATAAAATAAATACTGTGAATTTACCACCCAACTGAAGCTATTGAATGTTACTAACAGTGTTCAACTTCCTTGATCACTTCCCCTACCTTCTTCAGTGAAGTTAAAGCACTATCTTAGAGTTTATAACATTTCCTTGCTTTCTTCATGCATGTGTGTCTAAGTATATAAACACACACGTCTCTCTATCACCATTATCTGTCATTTTCATCTCTCTCTCTTTATAATTATCTAATCTAACCTATCTTCTTCATATATTAGGAGGTACATGGGAAACTATGTAAGCATGTGTCCCTAAGAAATATTGTTTAATTTTGCTTAGTTTTGAGCTTTACAAAAATGATATCACACTGTATGTGACTTTTTGTGACTTGCCTTTTTTTTCCCTAACATTATTTTTCTAACATTTATCCTTATTGATGTGTGTGGCCATAGTTAATTCATTGTTACTCTTTATGAGTATTCCACTGCTTAGACATACTCATTTATTGATTTTTTTGGTTGACAGGTATTTTGATTATTTCAACTTTTGCTATTACAATCTATATAGCCATTAATTTTCTGACATATGTCTCCTGCTGCAAACTCATAAGAGAATATTGAAGGTATATACCTATGAGTAGAAACTATGGGTCACAAGGTAGTCATATATAATAGACAATGCTAATTTTTCCATAGTAGTTGTTCCAATTTACACCCTACGAGCAATGTATAACTCCTATTTCCCCAATTTTTGGAATTGTCAAACTTTTAAAAAATTTTAAAAATTCATTTCTTATAAAATGGTTTATTCTTAGACATTAAGTTTTCTTTCCCAGATTGGAAAGAGAATGGGCATGTTTCTTTTGCTTCTTGGACATTCTGAGGAAAGTTTTTCTCAAATCTTTGGGGAATTTTTGTATTGAATTGTTGACCTTTTCCTTTTTGAATTTTAGAAGTTCTCAATATTGTTGAAATATTAACTCTTTGTAAATACAAATGTTTTACCCAGTTTGTGACTTGTCTTTTCACATTCTTTGATAAGGAGAAATTTTCAATTTAACATAGTCAAATTTATCTGTCTCTTTGTAGTCAGGTCTTTTTTCATCATCTTAATCAACTATTTCATAGCTCAAGGATCCAAGATATTCACCTATATTTTCTTATGACTATTTTTAAGTTTTGCCTTTCACATTTAATTTTGTAAAGCATTTGAAGCTTCTTTCTTAATTTAGTGTGATCTAAATTCCAATTTCATTTTAAAAATATGGATAAACAATTGTGCCAGCACCGTTTATTAGATGATCATCATTTTCCCACTGTTCTAAAATTTCAGATATATAATAGATCATAATTCTTTATGTGCATATGGCTATTTCTGATCTATTCTGGTTCTTTGGTCAATTTATCTATCCTTGTGTCAACAGTATACTATATAACTAATAAATAAGCATTAATATCCCAACATTTCTATCAGGCCTTACTCTTTATCCAGATTGTCTTGTCTATTTTTATTCATCTGTTCTGCCATAAAAATTTTAGAATAGTTTTTGAAAAATCTTGTGCTGAATGTTGTGATGGTTCAATTATATCTATAGGTAAATTTGGGATGATCTGACATTTTAATGTTAGTGCAGTTTCTTATGTAGCTATATGCATGTCTCCATTCAGATTTTAATATATTCCAATTTTACAATTATCTTGAAAAAGATCTTACACATATTTTGTTAGATTATTCCTCATTAGCTTATTTATTATTGTAATTTACATTTTTATTGTAATTTACATTTAATTTTACCTCTGGAATAATAATTATGCTCTTTTTCTATATTTCTGGTAATACCTCTAATATAATGTTGAATAGAAATGTCAATATTGACTGCACTTTTCTTGTTCTTAAGTTAAAAGGGACAGAGAATGCTTATAATATTTTTCCATGATAATTATATATATATATATTTTTTGATATATATATATATACATACATACACACACACTGCTTCTTCCCGTCTGTATCTAGCAAGGGTTTTTTTTTTTTTTTTAATAAAAAATGGTTGTTTTATATTTATTATTCATGAGTGGTTGCGTGCTTAACTTTATAACATCAATACCTTATTTATCAATACCTTATCCCTTCCTGAAATCAGTGCAAGAACCTTAGAACACATGAGCTTTTATCAATTTCCTCTCAACTAACATGGTATGTTGTCTGGTAATTTAGTTCTATAATGTTTTACTTTTTAAGATCACACATTAGACTTTATTTTTATTATTTTATCCTTACAAAATTTTGTTTAGCTTTAATTGCTTGTTCACTTTTTGTTTTGGCGTACAACCTCTTTTTTCATCTCAGACTTTCATTCTAAGATCATGTTCTTTCCTCCAGAAGTACATTCTTTAGAATCTCCTTTAGTGATGTCCATGGTTATAAATTCTGTTCATTTTGCTGTACTTGAAAATGTACTTATTTCATTCTTATTCCTAAAAAGCAATTTTTGTAGTTTCAAAATTCTAGGTTGATAGTTATGGTCTCTCTATACTGTAAAAACACATACCTACTTTTTATGTGTGTGTACCCTATGTTGACATTTTGGCCCCTGGGCATTGCCAGCTCTGATCCTTACTGCAGGTATCTATTAAATACTTCCTAAGTGCCAGACACTGGTCTAGGCTTCACTCACTGTCTGTTTTAACCCAGGATTCCTTTTGGTTTTCTCTAACTTTAAGCTGAGCTTAGTAATGCTCTAATGGGGATGTTCTAACTTACCCCAGAATTACTTATATTCTAGTAAAAGGTCTTATTATGAGTTGGGTTCACATACTGATAAACATAGAAGTCCTTTTAATTTAAATTTGGTCCTATCACAAATATAATGTTATAATCACCAAATAAACCATTTTAAAACAAGACAAAATTAAATTAGAGTGTTTCAGTGGGAAACTCTATTCAGATAATGGTATCTATAGGGGGTCCTAGAACAATCTGTTCCTGTCTGGTATTTATAAACCTCATAGACAATGTCAAGCAATATAATGAGAAGGAATGCCTGGATAGTTCAATATAAAATATAGAATTGGAAATTGGAAATATCTACCAGTAGCTATTCAGTAGCATCTTGCTTGCCTTTTCTGAGAAGGGATTTTCTCCACTCATCAAATCAATCTCAGCTTTGAAAAGACATTCCTTTTCTTGGAGAGAGATACCAACCACTGAAGGAAGAGAAGGCAGACCTCCTTAATATGAACCAAATATGGCTGACATGAGCCTCTCACTTCTAGAGTCATGGAATGTGTAGTGGGGCTTTTACATGTCTCGCTAGATTTCTGGTGCTTTTCAGAGTTATCCTGAGTGTGAGGGTTTTCCAGAGCACAGATAAGGAAAACATTAGGCAGCAATGTATTTCAAGCCCTGTGTTTTGTTTTTGGTTTCTGAAGGCATACACTATGGTGTTTTAATCTGTGGTTGGCCTGAGTGCTTTGTTTATTCCTTCCTGGTGGTGGTATTTTGGTTGTTTGTTGGAGTCCCACTTCCCTTCTGCCTATTGGCTGCTCTTCCAGCCCAACATAGCCATAGCCAGGAGGATATGCAAATCTCCTGTTGGCTTATGGAATTTTTACAGGCAATATGAGCTAAAATAGGAGTAGCTTGAAGTTAATAGTTCTTTTGATGGAAACGTACATTTTAATTACATGCATGGCATCTTGGCTACAAACACTTCAAAATAGCAAACATTTTTCAGTAATGTAGCCCATATAATATTTAGTGCTTTTGTTTTTAAAGTCAGGTATATTGAGATATAATTCACATATAGTAAAATTCACCCTCAATTTGATGAGTTTTTACAAATACATATAAATCAAACATAATACAAATATCTGCAATCATGTAACCACTATCACCATCAAAATAAAGAAAAATTCCATCTCCCCAAGAAATTCCTTCCTGGCTCTTTGTTGTCTACCCATGTCCTAAACCACAGTTGGCTCCGTTTTCTATTCCTACAGTTTTGCTTTTTCAAGCACGCATTTATTAAAAATGTTTATCAAGCACCTACCACAAAATTTACATTAAAGTTCATTAGTAGTCAACAGCCATTTCTAGTTGGATACAAAATATCCAACTAGATATATTTTGTTCTAGTTAGAACAAAATAAGCATTAATTTACAAAATAGCCTCATACACTATGTAAATTTCTGCCAAAATGACTGCATTATTTTAGCTTTATAAATCTAAAAATGGAGACAGTGATTGGTGGGAGGTGAGGCTGAGCTTGGTCCAGATTAAAAGATCTTAATTAGTGATGATAATCAGATTCTGGAATTCACATTGACTTTCAAAAAGACAATGAGTTTAGCATTGTTATGGCCATAGCTTTCAATTGTAGTCAGTCTCTGTGTTAGAGGAATTAGAGATACCAGCACTACAAACCCCTGCTGATTAGACCATATTTATCTAGACCTTAGCTGATTGATTTAGGTAAAATTGGCTGAAACGGTTTTGTACCTTCCACAGAGGAAAAAAAAAAATACAATAACAACAATAACAACAACAACAAAAAAACATTTAAGGTGTTGATGTATACAATATTCCAAGTTATATCTTTGTAAAATCAGAAGTGAAAAATCAACCAAATTGTTAAGTGTTTCTCTTAAGCTTTCATTTAGAAAGTTCCAGTTTTGCAAAATGGCAGTTTATTTTTTGACAGTCTCTCATTCAAATTTGATGATCTGCTTATTTTTATCAACAAAAATTACTCAAAATAAAATGGCAGTAGTCTTTTCCTTGCATTTAAGGAGTATGATTCTAGGCAATCCCTTTCAGTTTTCCCCTTGAATAAGGGTTCTTTTCATTTTAAATTAGGGCTATTGTTCAAAACAAATGAAATCAGAGGAGTTGAAATATGGTTAAATTATCTTTATAGTCAAGGAAGTATTCAATCAGATTATTCAAATTATTGGTATCTCTTTTTATTACCCAATATATTTCCTTACACACATGAATTAATAGTCAAGCCACTTTTGATTTGAAATACTTCAAAGGTTCCCCCCAAAAGAAAAGCAAACACCAAAAAAAGTTTTAAAGCTCTTCAATCAAGTATCTACATTTCCTGTCACCAAAAAGTCTATTGTGAAATAGTAACCAATGCATCTAAATCACTGTTAAGAATTAAAACGACACATATGCATAGTTTTCTTCCTCTCCCAAACCCATAAAACCATGATTTCCTTGAAGGGAAAGATAAAAGTTTACTTTTATTGGCTACTGTTCTTAAAACTGTTGCAAGCATATTAGTACCTTTTACTAGGTAATTATTTAATTCATTTTTTACAGATACTAACTAAAATCATACAGTTTAGTAGTAAACTTGGAAAAAAACAAACAAACACTCCATGGGGCTGTGGAAATAATCAGATCACTGACAAACATCTTTTACATCTGAAGACAGCTTCTCTTCCAGGAAGCCTTTTATTACTTCCAGTAGAGGGTAGTCTTTTACATACTGTAGTGTGGTAAGTGAAAATTCCTTAAATGTATAAATGGGTGGTTTATTCATTTTTGGGATCCTGCATGTACAAAGCATCTACTAAATGTTAAACTAGTCAATAAATGTTGAAAACAGTTCTTCATTCTGTATTATGCTATAAGGACACAAGCTATTTGATCCCATTTAAATTTTTATGTACTTGAGTTTCCTTTATTTTAGAGCTCTGCTCCTGCTTTTTCTTTGTGGTATGTGTGTCTGTCTTGTAAGTTAGGAACATTTTTGAAGAATCCAGGTTAATTTTCTCTTAGAATGTCCCTCATCCTGGATTTATCAAACACCTTAGATTTGTTTCCCTCAGGATTAGATATAGGCAAATACTTTGGCATGAATTCTACATAGTTAATGTTACATATTCCACATTGCATTTGATCAGAGTTACGTATAGTTTCTTCCATTATTTGGGATGCTAAAATAAACATTTGGCTAATGTGGTATCTACCAGAAATCTCCACTATTCAGATACATTTCACTTTTGTAATTCATAAATAATTTTTAAGGTGATACTGTTAGACTATGATCCTATCCTCAGCAAACGTTCATCCAATGATTTTCATATCCATGGATGTCTATGTGAGTTCTGTTGGTGGTTGTAAAATTAACCTGATTTTTAATAGTTATTTTTATAGTATGAAAAATTAAGTGGATAAGTTAACTCTACAATATCTTTTCATCTTATGATATTAAAAATGAATGACATATTGGAATTTTATATTTAAAAGAAAATTAAAAGAAATTATTCTAACTAAGAAATTACTTGAATCAACATTGAGGAAACACTGCTCTGCAAATATTCTCGCTGTCCTGATTTTGTGATAATCAGGGTAGCCTAAACATTCGCTATATTGGAAACCATGCATGTGTCCCCAGACCTAGTTTTTCTCCCTAGGTCTCGTTTTTAGAATGCTGGTGATAAACTAAGCCTGATTTATTATATGATCATCCTCTATGGGAAAAGACTGTAACTCTAGGTATCTTTGGTCAACCTTAAGAGATATAGCAGGGGCATGGATGTGGCTCAAATGGTTGGGTGTCCATCTCCCATATGGAGGGAACTGGGTTTGATCCCCAGGACCTCCTGGTAAAAGTAAAGAAAAATATAGAATTCGCGTGGGCCACTAGGCCCCGTGTGTGGGTGTGCTGCCAGGGCCTGCAAGTGGGTGAGCTGGCGGGTCCCATGCACAGGTGTGCTGCCAGGCCCCGCGAGTGGGTGAGCCATCATGTCCTGCACGCAGGTGCGCCATCAGGCCCTGTGAGCCATGCAGCAAGATGATGACATAACAGGAGAGTGATGCAAGGGATAGCCAAGACGAGATGAGCCGAAAAACCAGGAACTAAGGTGGCGCAGGCAGTAGGACGCCTCTCTCCCACATCGGAGTTTCCAAGGATCAAATACCAGTGAAGACAGGAGGAGAAGGATGAGAAGAGAGGGCAGGAAACGGACACAGAGAGTTGCCTAGCGAATGGACACAAAACAGCAAAAAGGGGGTGGGTGGTAAAAATGGATAAAAGTAAATAAATAAATCCTTTAAAAAAAGTATAGGGGAGTAAGATATGGACTATAGTTAGTAGTAATACTTTGACGATGCAATGCTTTTTCATAATTTAACAAATGTTTCACAACAATGCAACGTATTTGTGGTGGGGTGATGTGTGGGAGCCCTGTATGATATTATGCATGTTTGTTTTGTAAGTTCACAATGTTTACTGAACATTTATAGTTTATGTATGTTCATGTATGAATGATATACTTAAATTGTTTAAAAAAATAAATTTAAAGGCACGATGAAAAAAAATTAAAAATGCTGGTGAAAAAAAAACTGTTGAATGCATTTGTTTAGCATTCTGTGTCTCTAAACTTTTAGAAAATATATCTCATGTTGCAAATGATCATATTAAACTATTTTTATTTTAATGTTTCCCCCATGTTATGAAATGTCACTCTAGGTGTGCTTTTTAAAATCATTCATTCAGTCATTAATTAATCTAACCAAACAATGTTAATTTTGTGGTTATTTATGTTTCTGGGAACAGGCAAAGTGTTGGTAGAAGAGAGAGAAAAGACACTTGTTCTCAGGATAATTAAAATCTGATGTGAAAAAGATGATTCTGATACACCTGAGGAATGCTACTCTGAAGTCAATAGGTGCTAAGAAAAGTGATTCACTGAGCACGGGTTTCTGTATTTTATCCTGAAGTAATCAACATCAGGTAACTCACAAATTTAATAAGCTTTGTAGAATAAACTTGCTGAGAAAAGCTGAACAATAGCCAAATTGGTATCATAAATATAGTTTCTTTGTATTCCTTCATTTAAATAGGGTGAACTATGGGGACATAGAAATCCAGTGGTCTTGGTACCCTACCAAGTAGTAGTAGTTTACTGTTTTGTAATTATATAAAAATTCTTTTAGCATATAAAAATAAATTGCTTTTTTCTCACTATTTTAAAGGGATATTAATGTGACTAAAGCTACTAATCAAGGACTTTGTCCTCAAGGTTTAATAGTTGTGATTTTTGATTGCAAGTGTTCACATCTATTTTCATATATTTATATAGCACATGGATTTTAATACCCACATATTTTCAAAACCATTCATTCAACTAAATCTCCTTTTTAAAGGTAGAATGGAGACATACAGTTGCTTTTTTTTTTTTTTTAACCGGGAAGTCCCAGGGATCGAACCCAGATCCCTCCATATGGGAGATGGATACCTAACCATTTGAGCCACATCCATCTCCCTGGAGACATATAGTTTTGAAACAAATTAGGTGCAGAGAAAAGAATTGTAACTTCCATGCCTTAAATTTTGAAGATGCTACTTTCCATCTACTCTGCAGGCTCTCATTTCTGGTTGTGGATAGAATTGATTTCCTTATTGTTCATAGAAACTGCAGCTCTTTTATGGAGTATCTGATTAAGAAAGAAGCAATTAAAGTATCAAAATACCCCAATGTGAATCGAATACTATAACTTTCCAGACTGTTAACATTCTTCTCTGGCACTTTCTAAACAAGAATGATGCTGTGGTTAGGAAAAGAAGGCAGCTATAAACATGATGGTTCCAAAGGATGCTAACATCCCACTTTTGTCTCCAAGTCCTGGTTTTCCTTCATTTCACTACTGTGACACTGAAAGTCCTTGATGAACTATACATACATGTATTTATGTGTGTGTATGTATGCATGTTTATATAGATAGATACACATTCTCATATATGTACTTTTTTCTTTTTCAAGAGACCTCAAAGCAACATCCACTAGCACCATAGCAAAATTAATAAATTAGTGATTAGCTTATCATTAATTAGAGCACATAGAATAGACAAGTTTTGACAGTGGTTGAAGCTCAAAATCCTTCAATCGTTCCCTGTCCTCTACAATATGAGAGCAGTGATGCACTGCTATGAGTCACAGTTTAGTTTATTATCTTTTTAAAAATTTTTAAAGTTTTTCTCATCTCTTGAGACACAGTTTAAAGCTTGACTCAGCTATAGATCTTGGACAAGATTCTTAATGTCTCTAGGTCTTAGCTTCTGTGACGTGGTAACAATTAGGTGACATGTCCAAGGCTTACTTGTATTCTTGTCAAAAATCGAGTGATCAATAAATTCTAGTGATCATTATAAAAACCCAAATTCCTTAATTTGGTATTGATTCTGAGTAACTGGACTCTGCCTGTTTCTCCAATCTTCTCAATATTTGCTACCTTCTCTCTCAATACTTAGTGCTGCAGTCACAATGAAATTCTTGCAGATAAATATTCTTACCAATTCAGAGCTTTGAGATTTTATACATACTGCTCTTTTTATTGGACTGTTTTTTCATCCCAATCACCTGCAACATCCCTGTTGTGGTCTCAAGATTTAAACCTTTGGGAAACATTCCTAAACTAGGTAGAGTTGACTATTCCCATCTGCAGGTCTTCAAAATCTACTATGTCCTCTTATCACAACATCTAAGTCACTGGGTCTGCAAAGATTTTTTGTGAGTCTGATTCTCATTCTCAAGGGTGAGCTCATTAAGAGAGCAGGAATCATATATTTTTTATTTAATTTCTATGAATTCAGCATAGGACAGTGACTGCTGGAGAGCTGATACTAAAAGAATGTTTTGATGACTTATTTATAAAAGCTTGAAGATATTAGATACTGTACTCAGGTGGCATCCTGGGAATGGTGAAGAAGGGTTGCTAAGACATAGAGAGTCCAGATGAGGCCCAAGAAGTCTTGGTGCAAGAAGTATTAGCAGAGGAATTTGGATCCTATGTAAGCATTGCCTATTTCAATGAAGATATTTGGGCTTGCCTTGTTCCTGTTAAGGTAAGTCTAGGGCTAGGTTATACATTACTTTAGATTCAGTAGAATTGCGAGCTCAGTGTAGCTTTCTGGTCTCCTAAGTGAAGGAAGTAGGTGTGTCTTCAGTTACATAAGTACTCTCAGATCGCAAAGGTTTGTAGGGATTTAAAGTCTACTTTTATTTTTAATTGAAAAAATAACTCACAGATTTTTATACATGAAGAGTTTGCTTTGTTGTGTCAGAAATAATGTACAAGAGCACATATTTCTCTTGGCGTCCTATATAAAATATAATGAAATAGTAACATTTTATCTGTAGGTCCTAGCTGTAAAATGAATGGTTTTGGTAACATAGGGGGCAAATCAGAAAACAATCCATTGTTTGAATTTTCTGGGTTATTTGATGGCAGGGAAAACAGCGCTTTTGATTATCAGATGTGCGATTACAATGCTGCTTCAGTCTCAAATCTGCTTTCAACCCATGATGCACTCCTGCTGAGTGAGCGGTTTGATTGCTTCCTTGAAGACATTTTATTGTTGATCACAATTTAAGTCAGTATATTATTAGTTTCGTTGGTAACTTGATTTCGGTATGCCTCTTTGTCATTCCTTTTAAAATTCTCAGTAGCATTCTCATGAAGTGAACTAAATGGGATTGACAAATACATCTTGAGCATTAACTCCCTAGGTGGTCTTGTTGAATGATTTTCTTCAGTGATCTCCAAGGAATTATGTCAGTTTCAGTGACTGAAAATTATTTTTTTAAACTGAGTTATCATTTCTACCAACTATAACTGTTATCTTCCACAAATTAGGCCAAACCTGTGAGAGATTTAATTCAGTTTTCCACTCAAACGATTTCAGACACTACTGTTTTCAGAGTCTGCTTGGCTATCATCTAAAAAGTACGTATTTGTTTTAGAGTCCTTAATGTGGTAAGAATATTAAGCCATTCTAATTATTACTCATATAAGGCATTTTTCTGATATTTGGAAATCAAGAGTGATCTCCAGGTTTAATATCATAATCACTAAGTGCTGTTAACATAATATCTGTAACATATTTCATCTTTCATGGAATCCAATACTGGAAATTTAAGTCAAATGTTATTGCATTTGTCAAGATTAATTTTAGAAGCCATGATCTATTTGTCATTTCCCATTTAACAGTTATTCTCCCCTCGTATGGACACTTGAAATAGCTTCTCAATAAATGTACTTTTTTCTGCATCTGGCTTAACTTGCATGACATTGAAAATTGAGAAATTATGGCGTATAGTCAAATTTCTTGCCAATTAATGAAGTTTGAACACATTTGTGACATTTACTTTTATATATACTTTTAAAAACAAGCAATATAAAAAGTAATAAAATTAAGTACTTTTCTAAGAGTGTCAAGATCATGCTAAAGAGCATTTAGTAACAAAGATGAGAGACAGTTCCATAAGTAATGAATCCATGACCTTAGAAAATTATTTGAAGTTTCTGAGTCACGGTTTTCTCATCTTAAAGTGGGAATTTTAGTGACAATTTAACAGAGTACATGTGAAGATTAAGATGTCCTGAAAGTGCCTTATATAATAAAATCACTATATAGATGGGAGCTGTTTTATTTTTCATGTGTGCCATTTGCCCTTACCCACAAATCTCTTTTCTGAAAGACACTAGTAAACCAGAAATTATGCAGACAATGACTCCCCATTTGTGTTTAGCAGTCAACTAAATCACCTTACAAGTAATGGATAAGCCACCAGTAATTAAGGTAATTTTCACATGCTCTGGAGCAGGCAAAGTGAGTACAGAGACATTTTTATTTGGTTAACAAGAATGATCAAAGAATGAGTTATCTTGTTTCAAGTGTTTGACTTAAATTAGTTGGAAAGGGGAAAAAGAAACTAATTTTGCTTTCCATGACAGCTGTGAAAAACATTTCAAACATACCTAATTTTCTTCATAATTAAAATTCATTGAGTCTAAATATTTCTTTTGTGAATAAGGATTATTATGTGGCTTATACCTATGAAGCTGAACATTAATTCTCATAATTGTTATAGTGATAAATTGTAGGAGATGAAGATAAATTATTGATGACATCAGGATCTAACCTAGAATTTATTTTTGAAAGCAAAAACATATTTATCATTTATTTATTTATTCAGGGAAGTAATGGCTAATTGCCCATCAGTAATACATCCTGAAAGTTTCCCTTTATCCTGAGTATGAGCCACTCGCTCAAACTCCTCCTACAAGTACATTCTAGAGTCCTGTGATATTTTGTCTATATTAAGAAACTGATGTTACCAAGTTCATTCTTTATAAACAAAATCAAAGAACATAATTATAATTTCAGAGATTTCCATCACATTAGCTATTCTGAACACTTACACCATCATTCTGGAAACACAAGTTGCAACAGAAAAATAGCAACCCATTAAATGTGTAAGTCCCAAAATACCTGAAGCATCTGCCTTTTAAGAAGATGATGTTGGAGAATAAATTGCACAGAAGATAGACTTCAATGATAATCCATCATCAACAGTAACCCAAACACATTAAGTGCTTTTATATATGTGTTTTTTTTTAAGTGTCAAGTAAAGACACATCCCTAGGCATAGTATAGAACCTGCCACCAATGGAGATTCCTTGTATTATCTCCCTCTTTTTCTTGGATCAGTTTTCACTGACCAGAGTTTATTGCAGCAGTAGATATTGTAAGAAACTACTTAGAGAATGTCCATTAATACTTTATAAACTTTGGTTGCATGAAGAATTTTTTTCAGCTTTCTTCCTGTTCTTTGCTTTTTTAAAAAACCTGAGTCAGCTTCATCCATATGTCCAGTTAGGATAGTCATCTGCTAGTTAAGAATTGAGTTAGGACTTGATGGTAACACATTATAGTGAGTATAACTAACACTGTTGATTTATAAATGTGATTGTGGCTATAAGGGGTAGTCTAGGGATGTCAGTGCCAATTGAATAAAGCTAGAGAATAATCTAGGGACTCTTTATCTTAGTGAATTTGTTGGAAGAGGATTGTGGTTAATAGTAAAAATACAAGAATAGTCTATGAACTAGAAAAACTACGTCACTATTACAAGGTGGTGGGAATATGATGATACATGGAAAATACAATTAATGTAACTTATGGACTATAGTTAATGGCAATATTGTAATATTCTTGCATCATTGTCAAAGAAGATTTTATATCAATGCTAAGTGTCAATAATAAGGATGAATGGATTTTTTTGTTGTTGGAATAAGGAAAACATTCTAAAATTTACTGAGGCGATGAATGCACAACTCTGATGAAACTGAGAGCTACCGAGTGTCACTTTGCATGGATGATACAAGGCATGGGACTATATAACACAGGGAACCATGTGGTAAATGATGGACAGTGGTTAACAGTACAACTATGAAAGCATTCTCTCATAAACTATTTACAAATGTACAATACTAATACACGGGGTAAATAATAGGGGGAGTTATAGAAAAAATACACCAAATGTAAACTATGGGCCATAGTTAGCAGTAATATTTTGATGATGTTCCATAGCAATGCAATGTGCTGGGGGAGGGGTGATATATGGGAATTCTGTATATTATGCATGATTGTTTTGTGAGCTCACAACTTCTCTAATAAAATAAAAGTAACAATTTTAAAAACCTGGAAATGTGATAGAGACAGAGGTTATTGTAGCTAGAACTGAGTTTGTTAATGCCCAGATTTCAGATTGTTTACTTACTACTGTCTGGTTTTTGCCACTTTGAGTTATTTTAGATTTCTTGCTACTAATGTAGTGGCATGTCGGCCTCGTACCATCCATACCATGTGCTAAACTTCGTTTGAGCTCCGGCTAAGGGGAAATAATTGTTGTTATTGACTGTTAATCTGATCCAACCTCAGGAGGCAGGTGAATGGCCTACCAATAAAATTGGTGCAATATAGTCTGTAGCTTATTTGTAAAATGTTTCAACATAGACAATGGTGTGTGTGAATGTTTGTGTGTATGCATATGCATGAGAACAAGAGAGAAAGAGATAATACAGGTAATCGAAACACTGAAATTGAGAATAGCCTTCAGGAACATTTAGGTTAGCCTTGGGAAGCTACTAATCAGAAGGGCTAATATAAATACTTCAAATTTATTTACCTCTGATAACACCTCTGATATTTAGCACAATTTTAGATATACTTTTTCATTGGTAAAATGAGCTGTGTTCAAGGCATGTGATTTGGCTGAAAGTATTGTAGAGGCAATCTCACCCTTGAATAGGGTGTACAAATCCAGGAAAATTAATAGCTTGATCCTTTGAAATGGCATCTAGGATTAAGACTCTCAATAGTTCCAGTGTACATTCTTAATAGAGGATTTAACCTCTCTTATAAAAATATTTGCTGGATCCACTGCTAGACTATCCTCACATCACCCTTCTATAAATCTTGCTTGCAAATTGCCTAAGGAATACCTAAAAGATTAGAGAACTGGGATGCCATCAAGTTTGCAGAGCAGGTGGTGGGGAATGTTAATTATTGTATGTGTTCCAAAATTTGGTCTGAGACTTGCTTTACTTATAGGCATTTGGTAGTGAGTTTATGGGGAGGAGATATCTATTTCCTTCCATGTTTAACAAGTGAAGGTAACAGAAATATCAGTAATTACCAAATAGAACCTATTAATTGTGGATGAACAAACTGATTTCTTCCAACACAGGATTTTTAGGTCAATTCACAAAATGGGTTGATATTTTGTAGGTCAGGCCAAAACAACTTGGCTGGGCCAGTTTGTAATTTTATTTTCTTCTATTTTTAGCAAAAAGGCAGAGAAATAGCTTTAGCGTACCTGGCAATTATTATCAGATATCCTATCTCTTTTCTCCAGACTGAGAGCAAAGCTGCAAATGCTTCGAATGTTTACTCTTTGTATCTCCTTTTTGGAGATGCTTTTCCTAACAGCTGTGTGATATAAGTGTTTCCTAGTCAATCATATGGCAGAACATTGGAGTGGGATGATGAAGTTTCAAACTGTAAAATGAAGCACAAGCTGCAAGATTAGTATCCAAGGCTGTATGAACCACTGGAAAACATGCTTACAGAAGAGCATGAATTAAAGGGGTTAGATGTGCATAAATATTCCAAAGCAAGGAAGTATTGGCAGGGTCTTTTAAATTATGATTCCTGCAACTGCAGGAAAAGCATGTTCAGAAAATGTAAGGATACAATTTGGAAGCACATGGCAGAGGATTTTCCAGATTAATATTTCCTAATACTTTTAATAAAAATTTTTAATGTCAAAAAATGTTATGGAACTCTGTGTAAACATAATTGTTCATTTACTTCACACTGCCTAGGAAAGGAGAATAAACTACTCTGAACTGAGGTATACTTTATAATGTGTGTCATTTTCACAAGGGCTTCTACAAGCTTTGAAGAAGAGTATTTCAGGTGAGAAGAACACATTGTGTGAGATGGGTATTGAGACTGCATGCAATATATGCTATACATACGAATTTGATTGTCACTTTTAGTCTCTTGGTTCCCTGATTCTTCTCTGTTGCTCTATTACCTTAGCGTATGGAGGTGTGACATGCTAAGCCTTTTCTGGGGACCAGTGATTCAGGGGTAAATGAACAATATTCCTCATCTCTTTGTTTTACATATCAAGGTGGAAATGTGGTCTCTTCTTGAATGATTCAGTTAGGAGAACATGAATTGCTAAACTGACAACCCCAAAGAATATAAGCTATATTTTGAATGTCTTTCATAATTAAAAATGCATATACCCTTTGAGTCAGCAATTTCACTTTTGAGAATTTATCATATTAATACATTAGCTCGTGTATAAAATATTTGTGTAAAGATTTCTACAAGGATTGGAAACAGCCTATTATCTATTAATGTAAAAGAATTGAAAACAATCTAATATCAATTCATAGCCTTTTCCAGGTAGTTCAGGGCAAATGTTACTATACCAACAAGGAAACTGAAGTACAGGGAATAGGGTATGTAATTAGTAGTGGAAATTGTGCCCTGGTCTCCTAGTCTTAATCCAGTATACCAGGTTGTGTTCTCTAAAATGTAGTGTTCATTTTACTCTACCTATTATTTCAGTTTAGGAAAGATGATTTTCTTTTCTCTTATTTGAACTCCTAAACTCTATTCTTTCTCCTCCAGTCCTTACGTTATGATTAATATTTATAAGAATAATGTGGGTTTTTAGTTCATTTCAAACATTATTAGAGTACATCCTAACATGCTAGAAATATATTATAATTTCTGATTAATATTAAATTTGTTTCCCTAAGATTATTTGGGGTTCTAGTGTTTAGATTAACATTGTTTCACTTTTGGAGAAGTAACATTTTGTCTGACATTTTTAAAGAACAGATAGTACTTTACTTACTAACCTTTGCATAAAGGATGAAGTATGGGTTTGATGATGTCATTTTGACTAGTGTAATCATTTCAACAATGATCTTTTCCACATTAATATACTCCAATCTTTAATCTGAACAAAATAGGCACTTTTTGTATTTTCTAATATAATATTTCTTTCATCAGCACATATCTTTTTGTTTCTTTCACCTAGAGCTGTCTTTGTCATTTTTAAAGGAGAAACAATTTCTGTCATAGCACATACCATGCTGAACATGTTAGAATAATATTATCCAGCATAGAATGTTTACTAATGATAAGGCTTTATTTGCACGATATGGAATCTACAAGTTGTTTAAGTCAACTTATCATAAAGTAAAACTAGATATTTCTCCTTGGGGTGAGTGGGGTATAGTGGGGATTACAGTCTATGATTTTTTAAATTTCCTCTAAAGGTTGAGGCAGATTATAAGCTTATTCTAAAAACCACCTGATAAATTACTACTATCTTCTGATGAGCATTTAGGGTTCAAATATTCTGAATCAAAGAAGTTTATCCTTTTCATTAGACTTTTGCTAGGGAAGTCAGGGACACCATCAGAAGCCATCTCCCAGCCCTTGCCTACCCTTTTTCTTCCTTTTTCCTTCTTGCTTATTTGTGTGCATGTGTTTGCTGTTTCTATTTTGAAAGAGATCACAGGCAGCCTGGGGGAGATGTTAAATCTTAATTAGCTCTAGCTGCTTACCAGGGCACAGGGGTTGCTTGGTGAAATTTTTTTGCTCATTGGTGTGGCCCCATCTGCCTGGGATGTATAAAAAAAACAATCACTCAGGAAGCACAAGTGTCCCTCATCTTCAGTGCAAAAGGTGTATGCAGAGCTACTGATCCTGACCCAAGCGTTTGGCCTCCCCAGGGGACTAGCCACACTAGGATCTCTTACCTTCCTCTTTTGGATTCTTTGTGGTTTGTAAGTAATAAAGCAGTCATTTGCTAAGTCTTTGTTGTACTTGGGCCTATGTTCCCATGATGCAATGTGTAGCAACTCCACAACTTCTTGCAGTATCAAATTTTGAATACTACAAACAAATTCTTAGCATCTACAGCAGAGAAAAAAATTAATGGACAGTGGGATTTGGATGTTTGCAAGTCAATAACAAAAATAGCAATAGTAATAAAACCCTAAAGAGATACAGAGAAATTTAACATAAAATATTTTAAACACATAATTTTTATGAATAATATATTCAAGTTTTTGTTTATTAAAATAGAAACTGAAATAACAATATATCGGACTTTATTTCCCAAAACAACCACAGCAATATTTGAGGTCTTACCTGCTCTTTTAAAACCTTGCCACTCCTCAAGACGAGGATTCTATTTCCCCTACTCTGGATTCTGGATGGGACATTCTGACTTTTTTTTATAAATAGAAGTCGCTGTAAGTGATAATGCTGTGTGACTTCCAAGGATAGGTAAGAAAAAGATTATACAGATTCTACCCACCTCTCTTTCTCTGGCTGCTCAATCTTGGGGCACACACAGCACGTTCTGAGGAAGCCCAGGCCACATGAAGAGGTTGCATGTCATTGTTCCAGT
This sequence comes from Cabassous unicinctus, assembly GCA_029593785.1. NCBI lineage: Eukaryota > Metazoa > Chordata > Mammalia > Cingulata > Chlamyphoridae > Cabassous > Cabassous unicinctus. The sequence continues at coordinate 12,901 of JAQZBX010019479.1, read as the reverse complement.
CAACAGTCCCAGAAAAATTTCAGTTGACAGCCTATTTCAAGCATGAGACATGAAATGAATAAGCCTTTAGATGATTCAAGCCTAGACCTTTATGCCACCTCAGCCCTGTGCAACTGGCAGCTTCATGCACAAAATGCAGTTTGTTATTCTTTAAAGCCACTTGGTTTTGTGGTTATTGTTATAAAGTCACAGTAACTAGAACATGGGGCAACAAGTATGCTCATTACCTACTGTCTACCTTCTTCTCTTATGAACAAACTCCATATAGGCAAAATCATTTATATTTTATTCACAACTTCTCCCCTTATGCCTGGCACATAGTAGGTATAAAATTAAAATCAGTTGAATGAATAAATAGAATTTTGACTAAATTCTTCCATATTGAAACTTAACAGTGTTATGTCTCTCGATGACTTTCCTGCCTCAACCTGCCTTCTATATGTATGCTTGAAAGAAAGTTTTGGTTTACTCTTATATTTGGATTTTTTGTAGAATAGAGGCAATTTGTTAAGAATCGTAGATTAATGATAGCTATAATAGATTCATAACTAAACTTCTGTCATGTCCTCCCCAGGTTGGAACATATCGTTCTTGCTCTGGAAACAATTCCCTCCTGGCCATTTATTTTTTTTCAAACACTCCCAAAGCTCTTATCCTTTTCTTGAAAGTGGACACTGCCTGCTTAATCTTTATCATTTTCCACTTTTTCACAGTTACTGGCTTTATACTTGTATTCATAATTTTTTTATGGTTTTCTTATGGTTGATTAAATTTAGCTTTTTCATAATCTTTCAAACTTTAGAAGACATCAGGTATATACAAAGTATACAAAGGTAAGAATGAACATGTGTCACAGTTCTTCTGTTCTAATAACAGGTGTTTTTTTTTTGCAATGAGGCTAATTGACCAATATTAATCTTTTCTACAGATTTTATTTTGCATCCAAACATCTGCACTCCACCCCGAAGGCCATCTTCTTCTATTATACATAGGAAAAGTGGTTTCTATTCTAGTGGTTGTTGAGTCAGCCTAGACAGCCGTTTGCGTCTCTGCTTCAACCTATTCATATAGTGCTGTCCTTTGCTGGATTTCACCATTCTTCTTCCATTCCCTAAATTTCTCCTAATACCAAATTTTGTATGTGTGGCAGAACTTTCTAAAGGTTTCTAAAGATTACTGAGAAGTAGAATGCAATTGCTACATAGGGTTTGTCAATCCAGTATTAGACATCATCTTTCTAGAAATGCATCACACATTTTCCAAGGAATGTAATTTCTCACTACCTATTCATTCTCTTCAGGCTCCAGTCCTTAAAAAACAGATATAGTCCTTTATCGTGTTGCCAGGGCCTCTCCTTTCCCTCTGCTAAGCCCCAGTCCAAACATTAGTTGCCTTGCTAAGCAGAGATGTCAGTTTTCCTTCCCCCATCCGTGTGTCTAAGCTCTGAAAATATCCACATGCGAAAATTCACATTATTATTATTATTATGGTTTTCCACTTAAAAATAAGAGCAAGAATGATCTCCACAATGTCTGGATTACTTTGCAAGACAAAAATAAAATACTATAATGGTATTGAAAAAATGGTGTTTCTTAGAAGAAAGGGAGGAAATAGATGTTTCTCTTCCAGGCCAAGTAAAATGAATGACAATAGTATCATCAATGAAGTATAGAAATGGATATTCTATTTCTTTTGTCCTCCTTCTCATGCACAGTCAAGTACATTGAGTGCAGTACACATTTGAATAATAGCAAGTGAATGAAAGAAAACAATGAGTCCAGAAATCACCAAGACATTTACTTTGTAATTTCAGGTAAGGCTGGTGTTATGGAAGATTTTTGCTGAGTAGAATTTGGTGAAAGTATTCTCCATACATATGTACTGTTTATAAACAAAACATTTGAGGAGAAAATTCTTTCAGGAATTTCCTTCAAAATATATAAGATTTTGAAAATGGGACTCTTCTATAGAAAGAAAAAAAAGAACAGATTTGTATGCATTAAATTGTATAAGAATGTAAAAATGTGAAAATGTGTCTTGAGTTTTACAAAAAATCTGACATTTTACTAATATTTGCATGTAGGAGATGAGGGAAGGAAACAATCTAGGTCTGCAGCTGGGCAACAATCACTCCTTGTTCCTTAATACGTGGATTTAACCTCTGAAAATTGCCTTGTAGTCATTAGAGGAGAGAAATCTTGTGACGAAGTGGGGCAGGTGAAGGATGTTGTGACTCTCGGGTCAGAGGAAAGGCTGCTGTCTTGTATAACTGTGATCACACTATTCACATTCACAACTGTAAGCCATGGCTCTGGATTAACAAACTCCAAATGCCTTTTTAAAAATTATTTATTCACTTATCATTTATTTATTTATCTGAAGTTTCTTTTAGAGTCAAGGATTTAAATTTTTTTTCTAATAATAAACTTTATTTTTAGAGAAGTTTTAGATTTACAGAAAATTTACACTGAAAATATATGGAATTCCGATATATCCACCTTTTACATACACACACCACTATGTTTCCCCTATAAAATAATATCTTACATTAGTGTGGTACATTTGTTACAATTGATGAACCAAAATTGAAGCATTGCTACTAACCAAAGTCTATAGTTTACATTATGGTTTATATTTTGTGCTGCACAGCTTTGACAAATGTATAATGTCATGTGTCATTATATTGCAGTACAATTTCACTGCCCTAAAAATGTCCTATGTTCCACCTATTTATCCCTCCTCATCCCTTCTGAATCCCTGGCAACCACTATCTTTATATCAATGTTACAAGTTCTTCCATTAACATGATATAATAGCTACAATAACAATAAATCTACTTTGGTCTGTGGTTATATCCTCCTCCCTCGTATTTGTTCACTCCTCAATCTTGAGAGATTTGGGATGATGTCTGCTCTGATTGCCTCAGGCTCAGAGGGGACTTAGATATCATGGGGCAGATGGAAGGAATTGTTTTGCTTGCAGTTGTAGATATTACTTGCTTTTGGGGATGGACTTGTCCATCACCATCATTTTGTTGGTTGTCCAGGGCAAGCCCAAAGAACTGGAGAGTAGGAGTTGGCCACAACTCTGCTGGGATTCAGGAGTCAACTGGCATATGAGCAATCCAAAGATTTAAGCCCCTGAGGGATACATTTAATGGGTATATTGGCTCACTTTGAAATATCTTAGCCATAAAACTTTTTTTAAATTTAATGTTTCCCCATTTTGGTCAAGGTCTTTTTCCAAATGCATCACTGGTTAGTGCTTGGTAATAATCCCTAGGTACCAGGGAGGCTTATCTTTGGGGGTGGAGGTGGAGGTAGGGGGAAGGAAGTGAGTTCATTTCCTGAGTTTGGTTTAGAGAGGGGTCACGTTTGAGGAACAAGATGGTTTATTCGCGGTAACTCTTAGGCATTAATTATAGTTAGGCTAACTTTAATTTCTATGGGAATAAGGTTCAGAAGTACAAGCATTAAGAGCTAAGGCTTGGAATATTGACCTGTTTTCTTTTGTTATGCACGACTTAGATATTCCAGAGATTTTTGCCATTTTATTTGAGAAAGTAGCAGGGCTTCCCTACAATGGGACTTTTAATATTTTGTTAGCTACTGTGTAAGTCTTTTCTTTAAAAAAAAAAAACTTATTGTGGTAACATATATATATATAGCAAAACATTTCCCATTTTAACCGTTTTTTTTTTTTAATTAGAGAACTTGTTAGGTTTACAGAACAATAATGCATAAAATACAGAATTCCCATATACCACCATATTATTAACACCTTTCCTTGGTGTGGTACATTTGTTACAAATGATGAAAGCACACATTTATAATTGTGCTATTAACTAATTAAATCCATGGTTTAATTTAGGGTTCACTGTTTGCATTGTGCTGCTCCATGGACTTTAAAACATTTTTTGTTCTAGTACCATATATACTCCAAAGGCTTTTTATAAGGGGTTTTAATAATATATATTTGAAATAGAGTAATATTGTGTTTAAAATAAAACATTAAATGATCCATCACTTTTCAGAAACTAGCTTCCTTTCTATAATTAGGTTACAGGGCCAGTACCTCTATAATTGGGATTCATCTCTTCATTAATGTCCATAAGTTGATGCATATTGTAAATATGTTTATTGGTATCAGTTGATATTGAAGAAGAAACAAGCTTATTGAACTTGAAGAATAATGTATTATAAGAATACATATAAAAGACTATGTGTTCTTACATAGCATTTAAGAATAAAGTGAATTGATGCATTAAGAAAGCCCTCTATTTTCCTATATAAATTCAATCTATTAAGAAAGAAGTGTCTCAACTTCCTATTCCCACCTGTACATGTGTATTTTCCTATAGCTGCACCTAACCTCCCTTTCTTTACTCCACCATTTCTATGGCTATTTTCTCTTGCAGTGCTCTGTTTTCCTGACCCAAGTGCCATCCACATATCTTATTATATTACCTTTAATTGCCTTCTTATTACCTTTAATTCCCTATCAACTCTATCCCTTGTTCATTAGATCTATTCACAAGTGGAGCATTGCCACTAAGCATGGAGTTTACATTCTCTCACATACAATTTTATAAGTTATAATGATATATAATGGCCTGTATCTGTCACTTTAATGTCATTCAGGACAATTCCCATGTCCCGAATATGTCCCCATATTACGCCTATTTTTTCCCTCTCCTTCCCCTCAGAACCTCCAGTGGTCACTGCCTCCACATCAATGGTAAAAGTTCTTCCATTGCTAGAATCACAATAAGTCTATAGTAGAATAACAGTAAGTCTACTTTAGTTGATCTTTCATTCCCCAATCCTGAGGATTCTGAGATGGTGATGCCCACTCTGCCTCTAATTGAGAGGTGCCTTAGATCCCGTGGGGCAGATGGATGGGACTATCTTGCTTGCAGTTGCAGACTCTCTGTTCCTTGGGATGGTCGTTGTCTATCCTCATCTCCTTGTTAGGTGGCACATCTAAATTGAGTTCTCATTGTAAAGTCATGGCCTCAACTCCATCAGCTATGGTTATCTTGTCTTTGATTTTACTGCCTATCCGTCCTTATCAGCTGTAGCAGCAGCCACTGCTTGGTAAAACTTTGCCATGAATTCTGGTTCACTGACCTCCAGTTTCCTGACAAAGTCATTGAGCTCTTGCTCAGTCCAGCCTGAAACCACTGATCACAAAGTTGCAACCGACACTCTAAGATACAAGGTAGCCAGTTAGCCCAGACACACTAAGTTGCTCCAGACCATTCAACCGTGGCTGTAATTTTCCTGGCACCGTCTTAGCTACAAGGTCCTGTAGGAAACATTCATGCTGGGGACCTCACCAACAGGCAAATAGTGTACAATACACTTTACCTCCTGGGAAGTGAGGTAAGACACTGGTGGAGGGTAAATATTAGTAATATTGTTACTGAGGGTAAGGGAGAAGGGAAGGATAGTGACAGGGAAGCAGAAGATGATTCCAGTGGCATCCTCCTTTCTCCTCTCAGGACAACAGAAGAATATCACAAGAATCCTCAGGCTCCAACTATGGATGCCACTTCCACGTTTCCTGAAAACCCTAAGCAGGGCAAGCCAGGTGACATTTTATCTATATTTGACTGTACAAGCTAGAATAAATGTTTATTCTATTTAACATTTTTTTTCAGAGTAGGCATTGGTGAACTAAAATATATTAAACTAATATGTAAAAATGTTATTTTGACCAACTGCACATTAGCAGGTGATGTGTGTAGACTCTCTTGACAATGAAATACAGTAATCCAAAACAGGAACCAAAGGGCTGTTTTGAACACCTAAGCTCTAGAATGTTAAAAATATTTTCATTTGTAATTTGAACTGACTTACGAAATATTGACACATAAAAAGAATCAAACGTGAACTCATTCTTTCTCCTCTCTTTTTTTCATAAATGCCACTTCTATCTTGGAGCCTTTTCTTACTAAGCAGAATGAAGATGTGCCTCAGCACAGAGCAACAAGCATTTCTGATGTCCCAACACCATTTCACCATTAGGTGTCTACTCTACCTAATAGGTGATAAAATTGCATCTTATTTCACCAAAAGATAATGGTAAATAATTTATATCTACCTATATCTCAGTGTTGCTCCCAATTTTACAACCGCATGTAAGCCTACTTGCAAAATTGTACAAAACAAGACAGCAAAATTGTCTGTAATAATCTGAAATGCAGGAAGTTTGTAACTTGTTAAAATGTGCCCACCTAGTTAGGGCTCAGTCAATGCCCAGAAAGTGGGAAAAAAATAAGCACATGCCAAGTCTGAGGATAATAAAATATGTCTGGAAATAGTAAAATAAATCACCACAGGAAGATGAATTGTTGAATGGAAGGTGAGAGAACTATTCCTTGTACAACAGTCAGGAATTCACTGAACAAAACAAATTATCCCCTGTCAGCCATTTGAATAGTGGCCTCGAAGAAATGAAAGCGTTTTAAATATAAAGATGCTTGTAAAATGTGTATAGGCAACTGCTTTGCACATCAGATGGCATGATAATAAAATGCATATTTTTTAAGCTTGTCCCAAATAATGTTTCAGAGCTTTACCAATTTTATTAAATTAAAAAGACACTAAAGCTTTTCCATATGAAAATATTTCCTTCAATTTTATTTTTGAATAAATAAATCAACATGAATTTAGTAAAAGGAACTCATTATGTTGTAAGGGTAATTGCAGGATGATCTATGAGTTCCAGCTAACAAAAAGAAACATAACTTTTACCTCTATATCTCCCTCAGTTAAAATAATATCAGTTGGATGATCAAAAGTGAATTTTTTAAAAGTCATTCTATAAATGCATTGACTGACAACATTTATCAATATAATGTAGAGTTCCAGAAAGAATAAAGCATAAGATTGAAAAATCATTTGTGTTAAAATATCTCATGTCTGTTTTCATTAATGAATAGGTGTTGCCAAATACCTTCATTTTGACTCTCTAAATTAAATCATATTTTTACTTTTGGGGGTTCTAAAAATATTTTTGCTACATAAAAGACAGTTAGAAGTCTCATTGGATAAACTAAACACACTGATCTCACAGTTTCCCCAAAATGTATGTTGTTATGCCAGGGCTGTGGCAAACATTCAGTCACTGCAAAATTGATCTGGGTTCTCTGCCTCAGACTTACATTGACCTTGAATTCCGTAGAACTCCTGAATTGACAAATCAATTATAGTGCTCCAAAATCACCTTGAAACCCTCTCACACTATCCCTCCTTTCCCTCTTGTTTATGCACAAATATACAAAGGCAGCCAGACAGCATATCTTGAGAAGCCAGACAGGATGTCAGTCAGCCATGGTTCTTTCAAGCTAAGCATTTTAAAAGTGATACAGAGGAGATATAGCTCATGCATACAGTAAGGTGCCTACCAAGCAACTCCTCCATTTACCTTCTTTCCTGAAATCCATACTGATATTTCCATTTTCAGATTTTCTATAAAATTTGATGCCCAGACCAGTACTTCTCAATATTTATAATGTCATAAAACACACAGTATGTACATGGCACCACGGAATAAACAGAGGGTACCTAGCTGCCCTGAGGGCTGAGAGACCAATATCTTACCCTGTTTGAAAGGCTGTGATTTAGGAAAATGATCAAGCAATATCTTGCATGCATTTTGTTTCATATATTAATATTTTAATCTTGTCTGCCAAAAATATATCTTTTAGAACATCCTCCAATTTTTTGTGGTTTCACATGTTTCACCAATATAATATGGGTTCTGTGGTTTAAAGAAAAAAGAGAATATCCAAATTCCTTAATTAACTGGTTTTGCTTGATGGGAAAATTATTAACGTTCTTTGCTTCTCATTTTCAGGACCTGAATGGGAACTTTAGGACATATAATTTTATGTTAATTTTATCATAACTTGAAAATATAATTATAATAAGCTTCATATTTGCCTTTCATTGTTTAAATTCATGAAAATTGCACTATCAAAAGAGGACTGAATGCATGGTCTATATCCAAAAAGCCTGCTAGTCTGTATTATAGCTGAGTAAAATGATTTCATCATAAATTTTTATGGTCTCGCCTTCTCTGAGAACAAGCTACAGTAGTGCTTCCGTTAAGTGTCTTCACGAGATGGTCATGAAATATATACCTTTGATCCTTCTATCAAAACTGATTATATACTATGTAATAGCCAGAAAAATTTTCCTCTAATTATCACAATGACATTTATCAGAATAACATTCCATGGCATTTACCAAAAATTGTACTATTTGGATTCTGTTCCCTGGATCCTTTTTATTTTTTAAAATAAATGCAAAGTATTTGCAGTCATACTAAATTGTATATACTGTACATGTACTTTGATGAGTTTTGAAATTTCTTTTTTTTTTTTTTGAGTTTGACAATTTTTTTTTATTTTCAGAAAGCTATGGTACAAGATTAGGTGGAATTGTTATTAAAACTGGCATTTCTCTGATAACCTTCTCAGTTGCTAAGAATGTGCTCAACTTTCTTACATACATTAATTGTAAGAATTCTATGAACTTATCCTGCCATTTTAAAACACAGACAAGATGGAACATTAGAATTTTCCCTCTAAAGCTGTCAAGGAGAAATAACGAGAACCATTCCAATAGTCTATACACTTTGATGTGATTTTTAGAGGCTGTTTCATCTTGGTTCTGGTGCTTTTGTTTTATTTTATTTCTCTATTTTATTTTATTTATTAAAGTTTCTCTAAACTTTATTTTTAGAGAAGTTTTAGATTTACAGAAAAATTTCACCAAAAGTATAGAGAAGTCCCATATAATCCCACACCCAGCTCTACTTAGTCTTTTTTTTTTTTTTTTAATAGCAGTAGACACAATATGGTGAAATTTTGAACACTCTGTAAAGCCATTCTTTGACAAAAATAACAGGTGTTCTTAAAAGAGACTCTTCAACATTAAAAATATTTTCTAGCTGATATTAAACTGTGTAAACAAGTAAAAGACAATAGTATCCAGGAGAAAGATCAATGATCCAAGGGCAAGAAATCTGGGTTCCAGATACAGGATTCCTTAACAAAACTGTAGCACTTTCATCTGAAAGATAAGATCTGGTCACAGTCTTACATTCTTTACATTCTTTAAAACTATAAATCTAATGATTCCATTTCTCCATTTTGCTCACAAAAATGTGATCAAATAAATTAAAATTAATCGTGTATGTATCCTTTCTTTTTAAGGAGAAATGGAAAAGTTGCTATGCCAGGATGTATAAACATTTCATTCCATGGGTCTAGGAAGATAATTCAATTAGCCAAATGTTTGTTTATAATCTCCTATGTGATTAATGTAATCAAAGGCATGGTATTGGTCCAAATTGCTATTCTAGGGTTCTGAGAAAAGTCATAGTTCTACCACAGATTCTTTGGATGATATTAAATGAAATTTAATTATTTTTTTTGCTGATTTTATTCTTGAAGGATAATGAAAACAACACCAGCTTCTAATTGTGCCACAGAAATAGAAAATTCAATAAAATGGTATTGGAAATAAAATACGAAATGCATACTGAAGCAATTTGAAATATGATATAGAAAACTAAAATAATATTGCTATCTATAAGAATTTAAAATTCTCATTGTTGTTATTTCCCTCTAGTGTAATAGAACTATCACAAGATTTGGATTTTAAGGAACAACAATCAAGATTCAAGCTCTCTACTTACCAGATGTGTAACCTTTGGCAACCTATTTATCTGAGTCTTATTTTCTTCATCTGAGAGAAGAAATAATGAAACATATTCAACACATAGGTGGACATAAAAAGTGGCATTATAAAGCTCTTTGTACTTAGTACATAGCTAATAAAAATTCTTTCACCTTATCCCTGGATTTAAGAATTATATGGGGATAGAGAATGTTGGTTTAATCTGTCTGCATTTCAAAGATAGGTTATCTAATACCCATTATAATTTTAAAGACTTCGAGTGCAAGTTGATACTCACTTTGTCGCTTTTCCAGTTTTTAAACTGTATAAGAAAGCAGTGCTTTCTTATGCTTAGAATATATTGAACATACTCTAAATAGGACATATTTTCCCTGTGTTGCCCCCAGCTTGTCAGATCCCACTTTATAAAGACCATCTTATTTACCTAAGGATGTATTTCATATGCACAATCATTTTTGTTTATAGTTAGTTCTTGAAGTGATAAAAAAGCAGTACTGAGGTAATGCAAACATCATTTATATTTGATTTTGAAGTCCATTAGTTTTTGCTTTTCTTCAGATTTATATGCTTAATTATGTTTTGCTTAGGCTAATATTCAAATTAGGTTGCATTCTCTGAACATAATTATCAGAGAAGTGCTGGGTGAGAGCAAAAATGCCTCTGTCCATACTAATAATGCCAACAAGGGATAAAATGTAATCACATGTAATCCGCAGACTAGATCACCCACATGGAGTGAGTAAAGTTGAATAAGTCATCTATCCAGAGATCAATCAAATACACTTTTCAGCATTTAATTATGGCTCAAAACTCAGAACTAATCTCATGTGATGACTTAATTATTCCATAATTCCACCCTCCAGAGAGAAATCAGTCATCTGTGCCAATGGAAAGTGGTAGCAGCACAGATATATGCATTTTTTCTTATCGTGGTTGTTTCATGCTGGATAACCCTATCATAAAGGAGAAACCGCAGAATCAAAGTTTCAACTGACAAGATTGGGAAATAACCTGTGTTTTCAAGAAAATCTATATTTTGGTATGTGATGAAAAAAAGAGAAGAGGTAAATGGTTTAAAAAACTTTTTGGCACGGATAATTTTGGTTTGAGTAACTGGCAATGTGCTAAGTATGCAGTCACTGAGGCTCACTTTGCTGCCTACTAGCATATACCCTTCTCTACTTATGATCTGGATAATAAGGGCAATGTGGTACAGAAAAGAAAGGAAAAAAACATTTTTATTCTGGGATTCTGAGAGTCATATCACACTTGGATGAAATTCTTCTGCCTAGAGTATAAAATCTTTGAGCAGTTTTCGATGTTTCTCACTGAATTACCCTGCCTTTATTTCAATGCCCTTGGAAGCTTAGTCTTTGGCTTTTTCTCTTATCTTAATTACTCTCAACTATACTGTAATAAATAACCACATTAAAAGCGTAGCAAAGTTAGAAGTGATCTCACAATGGAAAGTTAAATTTGATAGAACATCCGTAAGGCTACTTTGCTCTTTGGAAAGAAGCTTCAGGCCTTGAACTTTGTCTAAGGATAAAGTTGGAATTTTGTCCCTCTTTCGGCCACTTGCATTGACTGGATCACTAATTGTTAGGCAAGAGCACAGCTGGGATTTCACAGTCAGTGATGTTCAAAATATTCAAGTGGGTAAAAATATTTTTTCCATAAAGTAGACTTATCCTAGCTCTCAAGCTCGCATTCTGCCCAGAAGAACTTGATCTAGCCACTTAGATAAAATATAAGATAAATATAAGATAAAATATAAAAGTCTGGGCTACAGGTTTACCAAGATATTGATTCCTTCATGCACTGAGGCCCCTGAAGAGGGCCTGAGGAAGCAGAGTTCTAGAGATACTTGTTGCAGCTACCAGCAGCCTTTCTCCATTTACATCAGTAAACCGTACAAGTATTATTCCTTTTTACATGAGATTTGATGCAAAAATATTTTGGAAAGCACTGGAATAATGATTTACAATAGTCTCTCTTGAAAATCAAATGAGCATATAGGCATGGGTTTATTTCTGGACTCGATTCTGTTTCACTCCTCTATGTTACTACCTTGTGGCAGTATTACACTGTCTTTATTCCTGAAGCTTTAGAGTAAGTCTTGAAATCGGGTAATGTCAGTCCTCCAAATTTGTTCTTTTTCAGTATTCTGTTTATTCCAGTTCCTTTGCCTTACCAAATACATTTTAGAATTAGGTCAATTTCTTAAAAAAAAAATCTGAAATTTTGATGCAGATTGTATTAATTCTCTAGATAAATTTGGGGAGAACTGGCAACACTTTTGAATTTTCTAAGCTATGGACATGGCATATCCTCAAATTATTTAGGTCTTCTTTAATTTCCCTCAACAATGTTTTCAGTGTACAGGTCTTGAACATGTCCCCATAAATATGAGTCTATAATTAGTCTATATTTTAGTTCATAATATGATATAAGGATGAATTATAGGCAAATAATATCTCTGAGAGTCAGCCAGTATTGTGAACGGGAGAGAAAAAGATGGGAGCATTCTTTTTAGCAAGGCATTGGCAGGGATATAGATACGAAAATATAGATACATTTCTTGCAGGAATAATTGGGTGAGAGACTGACTGAGGGACTTATCAAAGGTAATGTAACAACTTCTTTTCCTTTTTACATTTTACTTACCTTCTCACATCTACTTAATCTATTATTTAAAGGTAATGTGAACTTCAAAGCAATCTGGTGTTTGAGGTCTGGGGAGATTGACAAGTTGGGGAGAGAAAGCAAGGGGGCATTATCCATCTAGGGCATCTTAGGGAGAGGATGTACTGATGAGGGTAAGTAAGCGCAAGGTGCAATGTGGATTCCTAGACAGAATCACAATCACTACTTACAAACCACAGATTTGTCCTGGTATAAGAAGAAACTAAAAGCAAGAGAGACAGTAAGACAATTTTCTGTTAGCAAGAAACATCCATTCAACACACAGAAGAGACCCTTCCATTTTCTTGTTCCTTCTGTTATCTCCTTTAGTCTTAAGAATAAAAAACTACAGATTGCCAATAATTTACAAAAAAAAACAAAACAAAACCTGAGACTCAGAAGTTTAAAAACATTAAGTGCATTAATGTTACATAGTTGTTAAATAGCAGCACTGCATTTTTTACTTAAGGATTGTCAGACTCTACATTTCCTTTTTTTTTTTT